>VUQJ01043712.1:0-13749 GCA_015108635.1 Andinoacara biseriatus
AATATATATATATATATTTATATATACATATATACATATATACATGTATATATATATATATATGTATACATACATATATATACATATATATATATATATACATACATATATGTATGTATATATATGTATATATATATATATATATATATATATATATATATGTATATATATATATATATATATATATATATATATATATATATATATATATATATATATATATATATATAAAAATGTATACAAACACACACATATATATACACATGCATACACACACTTAAACACACATATACACGTACACATGCACACATGCCTACAGTTATGCTCCAGTGGCGTGTGTGTTCCTCTGTCATGGAACGTACTCAATAATGGTGGCAAGAAGCTGCAGCCAAACCATCGGGATCTAGAGGCAAGCAGGGAAGGACCTGGCGGACCCGGGCCATCCACGGCCCACCAGGAGGTCAGAAGGCCTGAGGCCACACACCAGGCCACACACCCTAGGACCCAAAAGGCATCCACATCCCAGGAGCGGCAGCTCCGATCAACATGGAGCAGCGGGGAGCGGAGTCCATAGATAAGAAACTGTCCAGCTTTGACGCTCGTCTTTCCATTCTGGAAAATCTCCATAAAGAGTTTCAGGCTCTCCGTGACTCTGTAGAATTTGTTCAACAGCAAGTGGAAGCACTAACTACAGAGAACGCCGTCCTCAGAGTCCTTAAATTCCCTCATGGAGGGAATGACTCTTCTTTCGGAGGAAAATAAAAAAATAAAGGAAACCGTCATTGAGCTCCAGGCCCGCAGCATGAGGGACAACCTAGTGTTTTCGGGAATACCGGAGACAGCTGAAGAAGACCCAGAGGAAACAGTAAAGGGATTTATGCAAACATACCTGAAGCTCCCGGAGGACACAGTGAAGACCATCACCTTCGATCGTGTTCACCGTATAGGAGCCAAGCGACCCGGAGGACACAGACCCAGGCCAATCGTGGCCAAATTTGAACGTTTCAAGCAGAAAGAGCTGGTGAAAAGCCGCGGCCGGGAGCTGAAAAGAACGGATCCTGGAGCAACGCAGGGTCCTGTTCCCAATCCGGAAAAAATACATCCAAGGAGGATCTTGAGCTGTCATCAGAGTAGACAGACTTTGCGTGAACGGGCAGCTGTACCGCCATGGCCGTACTGATCTAACAGGTGATCTGTATACACAACAACGCCTTTCTCGGTGATGCGTCATCGCTTCCTTTTCTCTGCGGGTTAATTAGACGTGTTTGTATAAAATAGTTAATGCCGGTTCAGTCAGCATAGCGCATTGCCACTGTTCTGTGTTAAGATTTTGTTTTGTTTCTGGTCACTTTCCCTTCCATCTTTTTCTCACGTTACGCTCCTTTTTTTTCTTTACACCCAACATGCTTGCTACACGGACATACGGCACACACATCATCATACAGGATACACTGTCATGCAGGACGTATACGCGCGCATACACACGGTCACGCAGGATACATGCGAGAGTGCACACGCACACACAGGTTCACACACCACACAGGTATTTGAGCCGGGATCGGCGGCGCATTGCTTGCCGCAGTACCGCTGCTGCTTCCCCCTGACGATGGTCACAGCAGATGACTGCCCCTCCCTGAGCCTGGTTCTGCTGGAGGTTTCTTCCTGTTAAAAGGGAGTTTTTCCTTTCCATGGTGGCCAAGTGCTGCTCATAGGGGGTCGTTTTGACTGTTGGGTTTTCTGTGCAGTATTGTTGGGTCTTTACTTACGATACAAAGCACCTTGAGGCAACTGTTTGTTGTGAATTGGCACTGTATTAATAAAATTGAATTGAATTGAATTAAAAATTGACAGGAGCAAGATGCAATGTAATTGCAAAAGACAATTTGGCATAAGCTCAGCAAGTGAAGTTTTCCAGTGCTCAATGGAACAACTGTTTGCTGGCTAATTATGTGCCATTATAGTTGATGACATTATTGTGGGACATCGAGATGCTGCAGAACATGACGCAAACCTAAATAAAGTGCTTGAATGTGCACACGAAATAAAACTCAGTTTTAATCTGCAAAAGTGCAAACCCTAGTTTGCTATGTGAGTCACATGTTCACAAAAGAAGGTTTAAAGGCCGACCCCACAAAGACAGATGCAATCACAAACATGCCAGTCCCCCAGAAATCTCTCGCCATGCAACGTTTTTTTGGCATGGTGAACTATCTTGGGAAGTTCATACCAAATCTCAATAAAGTTGCAGCACCGCTCAGGCAGCTTACACAGGCTGGCTCCCTCAACATGAACAAGCATTTGGCAATCTGAAGTCATGCCTTTCCAGCTCACCAGTCTTGTCGTACTTCGACGTAAAGAAACACTGACTTCTGATGAGTCTCGTTACAGGCTGGGTGCAAGATGGAAAGCCTGTCGGCTCTGCCTTGGTGCTCTGGTCTCCCCCCGGATCGGACTCACTTCACACCTGTCACTCTTTTAATGAACTGTTTTTAAAAAAAAAAAGAAAAAAAAAAGGAAAGCCTGTCGCATACGCATCTTGTACTCTAACAGACACAGAGACTCGCTATGCACAGATCAAAAAAGAACTTCTTGCAGTGTGTGTAATATATTGGATGCTGTACTGGTCGAAGCGCAGGCTCCACCTGTTGGTGGTGTATCCTTTTAAAGCCAGACACGTTATGAAGCTGTCGTTTCCAAGCTGCCATTAAAACCTCTGTTAACAAAGCCAAATCTCCTCACTTATTTCGACATTGACCAATAGCAGAGGAGCTGGCACAAGACGGCAGCCGTCCTCATTTGCATAATGAGGCAGAAATGCATACGGTAAAGGAAAGAGAGGACCAGGTAATGTAAAAAAGAAAGGCTTGTATAAGGAAAAGGCAAAACAAAATATATTTTTTGATGAAAACGCACGTGAAAGGAAAACAAAAAAGAAAATATATACATTTCTTAATGAAAATTAAATTATTTTAAACTTTCTGTGATTCTGCCCATTAAACACAGGGCCACCTAAAGGTCAACAAAGAGAAGGCAGCTATTTCTGTTTTCAAAACATTTAATTTCTTGAAATCTTCAGTACAGTCTGTCGCCTGACAGGAATGCATGAGAGAAAACATAATTGGCTCAAAACGGTCACATGAACAGCATCATGCGTATCAATGTCATTGAACTGCAATTAAACTCCCCGCCCACATACCACATGGCCCCACCCTTTCATGACCATCCAGGTGGGCTCCTGAACTGTGGACAAGCCCTTCAGGAACGTGTAAAAACATAAACATAGACAGCTAAGTATTAAAAAGGCAACTACATGAACAACCCAACACCATCCCCTCCCCCAACCCACCTGAAAGGCCACAGCCTTGGAGTGACATCATCATGATTCTGACATTCAGGAAAGATTTTGAACAGATGTGGTCCAGAAGCAACAAAAATATCACCAGCAGTCCTGACACCAGCCAATCAGAGGAAGGAATCTAACATTTCCTATCACCTGATTGGAAAAGAGATGTGTGGCTGAGTGTTTTAACACTTTGCTGGGGAGATGCTTCATCCTAATGGTGAACAAAAATATACACACAGGTATCTGCAGTATATACAAACAGCTGCTGCACAGACGCGTCTGATCAAATCTCCGTCACGGCCGTCGGACAATTAAAAACATTGTTTTACTCTGGAGGTTGACTTCACATTCCACATTTCACATTCTCATGACTTCCTGTTTACAATCAGATTACTTCCTGTTTACATTATTGATGGGGTTCAAACTCTTGACTCTGGAAACAAATTCACCTGTCTCCAAGGCTTAAACATATTTTATACTTGATTTTAATCTGAAACTGTCATATTTTTGGATTTGTATTCTAACATACATATTCCCAGCATGTTTCACATTAAAAGCCTCATGTCATAGCTTCCTTAAAGCTTTTACACTGGAAAAATAAGTTTAACCATTTCTAAAAAAAAAGCACATCAAAAATAATTTAATTGTAAAAAAACAAAAAAAAACAGGATTCAATTTTTGGGTCCAAATATTTTTAAATTCAAAATTAGAAATGTTTAAGACTATCAGGTTCTCCATGCCCCCACAGACACACACATATCAAGTTTATTAAAAGCAATAAGAAAGTTCAACCTTAAACAAAGGGGGGTGGGTGTGGGTGTAGAAAATGCCCCCCCCAAATCTCTTCTCAGATGAATCCAACCTTCCAGATGTTCAACCGTAGTCTATCTCCAAACAGCTGATTGCTGAAATAAACCATGTGACATGCAGTCCCGATACAGACATTGGTACTTCTTGTAAAGACCCTTATTATACCAGTTTTTGATTTGAACTATCATTGTAATCCAATGTTATTCACATTTAGTCAGACTGTCCCTTTAAAGCAGCAGAACTCACTGTGAGCAGCTCCTGTCTGCAGTGAATCATGAATGTTGAGATTATTGATCACTGAGAGACTCAAGAAAACTAAAACGAAACAGATTCTCAGACAGCTTCTGAACTGTTTTTCTGCTTTCTGACTTGATCTGTGGAAGTTTATTTGGAAGGAGATCAGAGATAATGACATCATCTGGAAGCTTCTATCATATCAGTCATCCCTTTAACATGCTGAACTACAACCCTAAGATGAACTGAAGTTTAATCATAAAAACCAATAGAATGTCCTCATTTGTAAGGCCGTCCTCACTCAAGAGTATAACTGAGCCTGGTCCCCACAAAGACAGCTGGACAAACACACACAGACACACACAGTCTATGAAGGAGGGGTCAGGGGAGGCAGCCCCTCATCACTGGGTGTGGCTGTGTCATCACTGGGCTCTAGACTATCCTTCAGGCTCACTGTGCTGTCCGAAGGGGGCGGGGTCGACTCGGAGTGGGGTGGGGTTAGCTCGGATGTGGGTGGGGCTAACTCTGTGGGGGGTGGAGTTTCAAGGAAGGGTTCCTGGGTCCCATTGGATGTCAGAAGGCGGTTGGGTTCCTGCGATGGTGTGGTCTCAGTGGGAGGGCATGGCACGAATACAGGCTCAACTCGACGAGGGGTGGAGTTAGAGATGAGGCTGTCATTGAGAGACAGCGAAGATTTCTCGACCAAACGCCACTGCATTATGCTGGTGTCCTTCCCCCCCGTCGAGATTAGGTGACTGTCATTATACAGGAAGGCAACGTTGGTCACATGACTGCTGTGGGCGCTGTACTTATGGCTGGGGCCCTGCAGACAAACACTTTATTAACAAAGCTGATTGTGTTTTCCTTCCTTTCCTTATTCATTTAGAATATAAACACCACAAAATCAAAACAAAACATGTAGCACTTTATTAGGAACACCTCACTTATTCCTACAATGAGCCAATCAACCAATCACAGGCAGTCAATGAGATTCAGGTCAGGATCTTTATCTTAGAGCACCTAAACTTTATTCATAATCTCCTGATCTTGTGGAAAATTACAGTTCTGAGTACCCAGCCTTCTTGGAATCCCTATGGAGCCCACCGTCAAACAGGGGGACTTGAATGCTCGCAGTCTGTCTAATCTGAACCCAGGTTGTTATTGGATGTTTGTTAATCAATTAACCCACAATGATCTCCATATGTTCAAGCATGAGGGGGTTCATACATGCACCCTAGGCCTCAAGAACAGCTGGACTTTTTTCTAACTTCAAGATAAAAATGTCCTTTTACAGAACAATGAAGTCATAACGGTTTGCAAAACCAGGTTGATTCAGAATGATTCTGGTTGGCTATCGTATGTGGGTCATGTTCCACAGCATCATTGTTGAGGCAGCTGTGTGGCACTGCAGCTTCAAGATTGCTGATTGGTCATTCAGGAGAAGATATGAGCAGAGGCAGCTGAGGTTGTTTGACATCTCCTGGGCACCTTCTAGCTGAGGTGTTCGTGTCTAACTAAAGGTCTGCCAGAGCAGACCCCAGAGAGATTACATCTCTTGTGTGGTTTGGGAATGCCTCTGTGTCCCATCAGACAGGTAGAGGAGGGTCTGGGGTTCTTTGGTTACACTGCTGGTCCCAAGACCAAGATCAGAGGATCTGAGTTTATCTGGGATTAAACCACTGTCAGGATATTTAAGCTTATCCTCAATACTTTAAAGAGATTTTCAGGTATAGGCTCGGTTGGACAATTAGGTTTTATTTAGGGGTGCAGTTAGAACTTCAGAGAAATTCTTCAGGAAATAAGAGTGTGTGTCTGAGTGTGTGTCAGTCACCTTGAAGGTGGAGCATGGGTAGGCGAACAGGTGAACTTTACAGAAGTCATCAGCCAGAGCGATCACCTTCCTGTTGTGAGATCTGATCAGAGCGTTGATGTCAGTGCCGTCTGAACCCTCTGGCCAAACACCTGAGACAGACAGACAGACAGACAGACGGAGAGAGAGACACAGAGAGACAGGAGGAAAGACAAAAATGTGAGCTCAGGGGTTCAGAGAGCAAAGAAAACAAAATTAGTTTACACTTCACTGACTGCTGAATCAGGAAGTCTCAGGAAGAGCTTCTTCAGAACATCTTCAGAATTAACACACACACACACACACACACACACACACAGGTGTACTGACCAAAAACGTGGTATCCCAGGACGCAGGTGTAAGTCGCCCAGTCAATGTCTTTACACTCAGAACGATTTCTGATCAGTTTACAACCATTTGGAACGTCCCCTGTAAACACACACCTGTTACTATACACTACAGCAATAAATTACGGCAGTATTACAGTACACTATAATAACAGTACTGCAGTGTCAGAGCCTGTAATGATAGAATACTCACAGTAGAGGATTTCGTAGTCACCAGAGTTGGACATGATGAAGTTGTTGTCAGGTGACCAGTCCAGGTGGGTGATGTAGCTGGAATGTCCCTGCAGAAACATTCAAGTAACTCATGAACACACCTGATCACCCACACAGCTGGAATTCTGGGAGTTGTACCAGATTTGACCCACAGAGAAGCTACACCCAGGTCAGAAGAGGTACTGAAAGGTCTGTTACTACATTTCCACCACTGAGGTGCTGGTGCTTGCACCAGTCCTGATGTTGGTTTCACTGAACCGGTGAAACGCTTAACAAGCCTGCATCTGCACCGTGCTGTGAACTGCTCCTTTACATAAGAGTGTGGGTGGATCCTCGTCTTAACACGGAAGCGGAAGGGTCCAAACGTGGGAGAACACGCTCCCGTCTTGTGTTGCGATCACAATTTACGGTCCAAACAAACTACTGCAGCATCTGTGTGCAGCACAGAGGTAAACACGGTAAGACAAGTACGCACTTTGTGTCCTTTTATCTGTGATATGAACAGATACAAAGTTCAGCCTTAGAGCCCGACCTGATTCACAGCCATGAAAATTGCATCACATGTCTCATGTAATACACACTATGCAGTGAAACAGCAGTAGAAAACTTTACATGGAGACAGCGGAGTCACGCCCTTATGCCGCTTTCATCATGTTCTTGGAACCTGCTTTTTGGCCGAGCATCGAGCGTGTTCGTGGTGGAAAAAATGCTGAACGGTGTTGAGATGTTTTTCCCATGTGCTGCTAAAATGGAAGTCAAGTGATCTACATAAAGCACTTTTTTGAACGTTGTTGTAAACAGGTGCTTTATTAATAAACTTAAAACTCACCTGTCATTACGTGCTATAGCTAAGCAGTAAGCCCTTGCAAAAATGGCTCTGCCTTCATATGACCAGACTGGAAGCTGGTGGTCAAGTCTCGCTACAGGTGTCAGTTCAAATACAAACTACGTCCTCTGATCACCTGAGGTCTGTATTAAGAAGCAGGATTTGGGTTTATCCAGATAATATCAGTGATAACCCTTGGGTTTCTGTACTGCTAAGGTGGTTCTCTTCTTATCAGGACACATCAAGTTACTTAGTGTAATGCTGCAGATTCAATATTATGGATTAAACGTAGGATTTGATCTAATCATATGTTTTAATTCTGTTTTTATTATTTACTCTCAGAGCATTGCTGCAGCTAAGAATAGAAACAGAATCAGTCTAAACATTCATTTAATTAAATACTCAATTAAAATCTATCCAATTTTCCTCTGTCTGGGCAAGACCTAATTTATGAGTAACAGCTCCGTCACTCAGTCTTATTGACCAAGGAGTTTAAAACACTCACGTTCATATCAAGCTTTTAATGCTAAACTAGTGTATTGCACTTTTTGAAAATAGTCGCACACCTCTGATTTGTCTGTAGCAGCTGTGGTCAGATGTTTCCATCCTTTCATCGTGGGCATGAATGCCAAGATAATTTAGTGCTTTTAATGATTTCTTCGAAATTTAATAAGTGGAGCTTAAGGTTCTGCAACGTGTTTTAACTTGACAAGACCAAGGCCTGTTAACTTCTCGTTAGTGATCATAATCGACTACAGCTAGTCGTTTCATTCTGCCAGCATAAAAAGTATTTGTTTGACAGCATTCATTGGACTAACACTCAGAATAATGGGAAATGCACAATTTCGGTGTACCATGTACAATGACAATAAAAGGCTATTCTATTCTAAAGTCCAAGGAATGTGATGAAACTCTAAGAAGGAAAATTGTAGATCTACACAAGTTAGGAAGGTCTCTCGGCACCACATAGACGAGCCAAGTACCTTGTGGAAAAAAGTTTGAAGGTCAGACAAGATAAAGATTGAAGAATCTGGCCACAATGACAAGAGAGCAAAGGTGAGGAACACTACCGGCTGTCAAGCATGGCGGTGGTAGAATCATGCTCCGGAGTGGTTTTGCTGCCAGTGTTACTGGTACAATAATGCAGGAGGACTACCACCTCCAAATTCTTCAACTTCACCTCAAATCAACAGCTAGATGGATGAAACTTGAACACAACTGGGTGTTCCAGGAGGACAATGATCCTAACACACATCCAAACTGGTTTGGGAATGTATAAAGCTGGCTCTAAGCTTCTGAAATGGCCTTTCCGAAGCCCAAACTTCAAGCCTGTTGAAAATATGAGGACCAAGCTTAAAAGCCAGGTCTGTGCCAGGAAACTAACCAGTTCAAATGAACTCTACCAATTCTGCCAAGAAGTGTTGTCAAATATCCAGCCACTCATTCATAATTGTGACTGGTCCAATACAATTCATGCCCACCCCTTTCATGTGAATGCACATTAGCAAGTTGATATGCAGCTTTGTATGACTGCTGATGTTAGTGGATCCAAACAACGGATGGTATGCTGGAGTTGCTTTGGAGCACAGTCCATAAACTCATCCTCGATTATTTAACCAAGTAGAAACTACAGGTGTCAACTACAGGTGAGAAGTACCCTGAGGGTCAGAGCTGTGACAGGTTTGTCTTTCCAACTTCAAAGACAAAAAAAACCCCTAAATGATTGAACAAGTGCAGATGTGATTATGGAACCTTTAAACAAATTAATTCCTATTAAAACAGCTTAATTAAATTGATTCACTCACTGTGCACTTCCCGTATCGGCTGTACTTGCGCCCTCGCTCCGAGACGTTGTAGAGGTAAATAAAGTTATCATGAGATCCAACAGCCAGCATGCTTCCATCTGCAGAGAGACAAACAGGTGCATGCTGGGATCTGAAGTCTTCTCATAAGTCACGGTCTTCACTTTATTGAATGCCCACATTCAGAGGCTGCGCCCCGTGGAGAACACCACATACGAAGGCAGGTCTTTGTAGATTATGAACGTCACAAACATCTGTTTTTGTCACCTACCAACCATGACATCATCAGATGACATTCTGAGAGCTCATTAATTTATTTTATTTTATTATTGTTGGAAGATGTTACACGGCAGCATGTGATGTCACACCAACAGAGGGTTGTAACCCAGCATACTTAAAATGAACACTGGTGAAATTTGAGTACTTTGGTACTTTCTAAACTCAGAGGCAGATTTCTTTTATAGGTTTCATATGACTTATCTGACAGTTACAGAGATTTTTCAGCTCATTACTGCTGAATGTTTCTGAAGGTGAACTGGGCAAAAATGTGCCTCGTATTGTCTGAAATCATCTGTGAGGTACATGGCTCACTATCACCACGTTCTGATGTGGCCCCCAGACACGTAAGCTCCACCCACCAACAGAGAAGCGCATCACTGACAGCTGCTCATTCCCATCAGTGTGGATCCCCACCAAGTCTGTGGTCTCAGCATCCAGAACGTACCACCTGACAGAGACCAGAGGTCAGAGGTCACACATACAGAGAAAACATCATTGAATTCGGATTAAAAATCTGTACTGACTTTCCTGAGTGTGTTCCTATGGAGACCACAGCACCACTTGGGTGGAAGTCTGCACAGTGTCCATGTTCCTGAGGTGGAGACAGAGTTGTCAATCACCAATCAATAAATAATCAATCATGCCTGCCCGTCATCATGCCTCTTTACCTCCAGCATGCGACTCCACTGCAGGCTGTGATCGCTTGAGTTCCAGAGGCAGACGAGCCGGTCCTGAGCGCACGTCAGAAACAGCTCTCTGGACGGGTGAGCCGCCAAACCCCAGAGCTCATCTGTGTGGCCCTGAAAGCATCACAACACAGAGAACCAGAGACGTGAACTAAAGGTGGACAATATAGCCTCAAAATTATATCACATTATCAGTGTAAGTAAATGAAGGATATTTTAAATTGCTAACAGACAGCAAAACAGGAGCAGGAAGTTATACAATACCACAGTGAGAGCCGACATCAAGCCCACCAATATGAAGAGCAAGGCAAAGAGGAGATTCAGATTTCAGTTGCTACTATGTAACCTACGTAAATGGCCGATGTTGTTGCCAGCGTTTATACCTGTGCAGATGCATTGCATGCGTTAATTACCTTTCGGTCGTGTCCCAGGGTTTAACATGCAGTGTTAGCCAATACTGCATGTTAAACCCTTACTCTTTGGGTCTTACTCTTTGCTGTGGTCAGTTTTTTTTTTTTTTTTTTTTTTTTTTTTTTTTTTTAAATTTTATTATTTTTTTTTTTTTTTTTTTACTTTTTTTTTAAAAGTAAATTAAAGGTATGACATCCAATGTGTGATATTTAGCAATTCATATATAAAACACTGTCTAATATATCTAAAATATCAAAACTTGTTGTAGTTGAGGATAACTAGATCTTTATCAGATTGTATTCCTACACAAACTGCAATTTTTCAATTTTGTAAAAGAAAAGAAAAAAGAAATGAACTTTTGGCACAGTTATATATTTGGTATTTTTCATTTATTTCTAACTACTAGACTGATCTAGAAGCACGAATGTTTGGTATCACAGAAAATTGTTATATAGAAAATGTGTTTTTTGATGGGAAGACATATTTTTCATGTAAGAAATGCTTGAGTTTGAAATGAGTACAAATTTTAAGACCACACTAACTCAAAACTGCAGCATTGTCACAACTTCTATCAATAAAATTAAACAAAGGCAGCACTATTGTAATTTTGGAACGGTGATTATTGATTTTCTTTATTATGAGCACAATCCAGTCATTTGACAGTGTTCATTCATGTAAACAAACCTGCAAAGAAGGTCTGGCGCATTTGGCCAAAAGAAGCAACAGGCACCAAAACAATAAGGCAGTGTCTGAAGGTCAAGAATTTCACATATGAAACTTATTAACTTTGGGAACCATCTTTCTGTTTGTGTTTTTTTACGTGTACAGACGCTCACTATCACTCTGAAACTGGAAAAGGAAGTTGTGGTAGAAGGTTGCAGCATCAGTATGGGGTGTGCTGATAACAGTGACATGTACCTGTGGTTCAGAAGACTGTTGGGTCAAAACAGAATAAATTCAGCTGACAGTGAAAAAATGTCTTTCAGAAACACTACACAAGATCTGAAGATGAAGTACAGCCACTGGAAAATGTGCAGCGATTTTCATAACTGACCATCGCTGTTTCAAGTATAACCACATGAAAACACACATAAGCGCATAAATCATGTTGAAAGTCATAGAACTAAATTCCCCAAAATCATGCTGAATGTCATTTTTTTTCTGATGACACATAGAGTTCCTCTTCTACTGCTTTTTATTGCTCAAACACGTAGAGATCTAAAAAAAAAAAAAAAAACTATAAAACTCCTTATATGTCATCCTATAATGTGCATCACAACATGGATCATCATCTAAACTGTTGACCCGACCTTTATACAGTAGGCTCCACACAGTTGCTCCCACTTAAGTTGTGCATATTGCTGGACTTGTATGCTATTTAAGCACGTGCATCTATACATTGTTAAACTTCAGCATAAATCATAAAGACACCAGTGGTATTTGAAACATATGGATGGCAACATTTATTTCCATTTGCATCACCGTTTCTTTCCTGTTGCAAGTGATCTTAATCTCAAAGAAAGGAAATGATTGTTAAAATGTTCCAAAGCAACAGAGAACAAAACTGCAGAGACCAAATTCTACATGCAAAGCAATTTTTAATTAATTTCTGAACCTGATTATCAGGCAATTTTTCAGCAGAGAAACAGTGGGAGGATGTCCATGATCAACCTACCAAAGGAAAAGTAAACATGCTGAAATTTTGCATCTTAGTTAATATTAACCACTGGTGTTGGTTATTGCACATTATGGGTTGAGTAGAGAGGTGTGTCAAATATGACTTGAGTGTGACTCTATGTTTCCGGCTTTCAACATTTTTTTTTTTTTTCAGTTTTGACCTCACAGGCTATAATCTGGAAGTCCTTGATGAAACGTCCAGGTTGTAATTTTAGTTGCTGTTAAGTCTGGAAATCTTCTTCTGCTTGGTAAGTACGTATGTTTACCTTATCAAACCAAACAGAGCAGATCCTATTTGCTATTGAAATTCTTCCGCGAGCAGGCAGGCTCGTTTATTTGGCGCTGGCCAGCAATCAGAGTTATAAAAAGACATTTTCCTAAAGAAGTTTATTCACATCAATATAAATTGTAAACAGTAATAACAGATTATGAACCAACTGAGCAGTGTCTGAAAGGGCTTATTTGACTTTGTTTTTTTTTACATCAAATGTATTTGACTAGTTAAAAAATAAATGTCTGACATGAGTAAAAGTACAATCACTGCCAATTAACATCTGACAGATAATTTTGGATTCACTGTAGGTTGATATTGTATTTAAATGATGGACTGATGTCTTGGACTTTAATATAATGTGACTGGTCAGTTACGTTTTAGATAAGCAACGTGCTTAAAAGCTGTTTGTACGGTGTGAGAAACAAAAGTAAAAGCTGTTGTCACTTGTGTAAAACAGAAAGTAGTCTTTCATTCTATAAACTGTGATTAATACCTGTTCTTTCTTTTGGTTTAGGTCCATAATGGAGTCCATAGTGAGCAGTGAGGTCATTCTCTCAGTTTATATCATTTCATTCTTGATCGGCTTCCCCTGCAATCTCATTGCTCTCTGTGCATTTAGTGTCAAGATCCGCTCAAAGCCACTTCCAACAGACATCCTGCTGCTCAATCTGACCGTCTCTGACCTGCTCTTCTTGATCATCCTTCCTCTCAAGATGCACGAGGCTGCATCTAGTATGAAATGGGATCTGCCAAACTTCATGTGCTCCATCACCTCCTTCATCTTTTTCTCCACAATCTACACCAGCTCCTTGCTGCTGATGGCAGTCAGCGTGGTCCGCTACATAGGAGCAGCATTTCCTGTCACCTACCGTCTTCTGCATAAACCTGTGTATGCAGTTGTTATTAGTGCTGTTATTTGGCTGATCTCAGCAGCACACTGCAGCATCACTTTCATCATCCAACACCACCCATCTCTGGCCAGCAATAACTCCAGTGTG
>VUQJ01043718.1:0-14326 GCA_015108635.1 Andinoacara biseriatus
GGGACTCGATAAAATGTTTTAATTGAGTTAATTACAGGGTCTGTAATTAATTAATCGCAATTAATCGCAAATAAATTATCAACAAATTAAACACTTTCAATTAAAAAATCCTTTTGCTACTAAAGTTTTGAATGACTAGACGTATATGCTTAACAACAAACATGTTTATTATTTACTTTTTGAAATTATAGTTTTTCAGATTTCAAGTATTTCAGGAACCCCTGATTGTTTAACTTATTTGAAAAATAAAAAAATAAATGGAAACAGCAAACTAGACAATAATGATAACACCATTAAATTATATTTATTTCGGGCATTAGAACATGTGGGAGGAAACCCACACAGACACAGGAAGAACATACAAACTCCACACAGAGAGAGGCCCAGGCCAAGGTGGAATCGAACCCAGGCCTTTCAGATGTTATTCTAACTGTGAGAAGCAGTGCTAACCATAGTGCTAACCATAGTGCTAACCACCGCGCCACCGTGCTATGTGAGTTTCCTCCGGGTACTCCGGTTTCCTCCCACATTTGTAGCTTCAACTACTGTGTACAGCAGCAGTCTTTTCGAAAGTCCCATCATAACGTTTTTTAAAACTAAAGTTGTCCCTCAGTGGACCAAGAGAAGCGGCTTCATCGCACATCGTTGTTGTTTGTGGATACATTGCTGTCGCTTGTGCGTCAGATTTACAGGTGCGCTAAAACAAACAAACACAAAGGTTCCCCTCCAAACTTTAAAAAAAGTGATTCATTGCGTTAACATTTTTAACACGTTAAAATCTTTGTAATTAATTAATCGAAATTAACGGGTTTTTTTGGGGGGGGGGATTGACTAGACCATTCTAAAACCTTCCAGTTCCTGCTCCTGGTGAACTCCTTTGTAGTTTGGCTCATTATCTTGCTGAATGATGAAGGATGTCCCAGTCCGATTGTTTGCATCTTTCTTTAAACTGGCAGACAAAATGTTTCTGTAGACTTCTGAGTTCATTGTACTGCTGCCATCATGCGTGACATCATCAATGAAGATCAATGAGCCTGTCCCAGATGAAGCCACGCAAGCCCGAGCCATGAAATTACCTTCACTATGTTTGGGATCATGAGCAGAGCCTTTCTTTCTCCAAACTTTAGCCCTTTGGTAAAAGTTCATCTTTGTCTTAGCAGTCCATAAAACTTTGTCCCAGAATTCCTGATGTTTGTCCAACCTGGCCTTCCTATTGTTCTTGCCAGTTAATGGTTTGCACCTTCTGGTAAAGCCTCTGTACTTTTGTTCATGACGTTTTCTGCAAACAGCAGGTTATTATAGCTTTCCGTCCTCTGGAGGCTGGTTCTGCTGTCACTAACAGTTGATTTAGGGTCTTTCTTTACAGCATTTACAATGTTTTTGTCATCAGCTGCTGTCGTTTTCCTCAGTCTCCCTGTTCCACATCTGTTAGTACACCAGTGACAACTTTCTTTTTCAGAACGTTCCAAACGGTTGTTCTTGCCATGGCCAATGTTTGTGCAGTGGCTCTGATTGATTTTCCATCTTCTCTCAGCGTCACAGCTGCTTGTTTTTCACCCGCAGACAGCTCTCTGGCTTTCGTGTTGGTTACTCCTCTAAGTGTGAATGCAGCCTGCACAGGCAAAACCCAAATCTGAAACTGAGTGCAGACATTCAGTGACAGTTATTGTTTTGAAAAATCAATGTAACAGGACACACCTGGGCAACAAAACACACCTGTCAGTCTCATGTTCCAATACTTTTGGTCACAAAAAAATGGGTTAGCTGTAAAAATCTAGAAATTAATGCTGAGATGTTGATCTTTTTTCTCATATTCAACGTTTAATGTCAAACCCAAATGTTTTCAGTCTACAGCAAAAATGAATTAGACATTTCTTATATTCCTGAATAATTGCACCAGCAGTGCACCAGCACCAGCAGTCGTCACCTTCTCACCGACCATCTTGCGATGGTCGTGTGGCCCATTCCAGCCTTGTGCAAGCCTACAATCTTTTCCTGACGTTCTTTGACAGCAGTGGAGAGGTTGGAATGGAAGAAATTGATTCTGTGTGCTTCATACATATAATGAGTTGAGATCAAGAGTATCTGTAATTGAGTGATTGTAATGTGTGTTACACATGAGCACAAAGCCAATCTGTGCAAACTGGCAAATTGTAAGTGAGCAAACTTACAAATTCAGAAGGGGATCAAATAATTATTTACCAGCACTTTAAATAGTGTAGGCAATAATGCACAAATATATTGTTATATATATTTACCAATAGTATAATATGTAGAAGGACCATATTGATTAATGTCAATATTAAAAAGGTTTAAATAAGAAACATTTTCCACTTTCCATGCAACAGTGGTAGAGCTGAGACCCTCAGTGAGCTGTTGGCGTCAATACGCAGACAAGGTGTCAGATCTGAGAACCTCCTGAAGGACAGTGATAACTTGATACAGCGCTACAGAAACCTGGAGGCCAGGCTGCTGAAACAGGCCGAGGCCCAGAGTGTGCTGGATGGAGAATACAGTGTGTTTAATACTCAGGCTGAGAGCACCAGGACCTGGATCAGTGAACTTTCACAGCCTCTCACCATTCCAGACAGAGACGTAAACATGGAAGAGATAAAGTCCAAAGCACAAGTTAGTGGAAGGGGTTTCTAATCTTATTTAAATCAGCATGTTTAAAGCTTTCTTCTAGTAATATTTTTGGTGTTTTGTTAGCTCATCTGCCAGAAAAGCCAATGAAATTCTATTATTCATAGGATATTTCAACTTACTCATATGTTAGAGTAATTAAAATAATAAATTGGGACATTAGTTTTAGTGATTGAGTGTTGAGTGTTGTTATGATTCTGTCACCAGGCCATCCTAAGCTGCAAACCTGAGGGAGACTTTAAAGTGAGCAGCCTGAGAAGACAAAGCGAAAGTCTGTGTGAGAAGGAAGACTTGGATGAACGCAGGAAACAAAGCGTTCAGCAGTTAGTTACCGACACAGAAAAACAATGGATGACAGCCCTACAGGCAGCTGAGGAGGCTCTCAGAAAGGCAGAGATACAGGCTATTCTAGACAAAGACCTCGAAGCGTTCCAAACCCAGAATGAAAGTGTCCGATCATGGATCAGAGACCAGGACCAGAACCTGAAGTCTTTAGGTGGCCACACACAAGTTGAAGAAAAGATACAGGTTGCACAAGTGAGTGTAAAATTACATACAGATCAACTTGCTACGGATGGGTTGTAATTTGTAGAATAACTTGTACAGGATCAAGTGGTCACCTAACAGGGTTATCTGTTCTCTTAAGGCTGTTCTGAGCTCCAAGCCTAACGGAGAGTCAAAGCTCCAAGATCTTAAGCAACAGTTCCAAAAACTGTGTGACAACCAGAGGTTGGATGAGAGCAGGAGACAAAAGCTTCATGATGCAGTCAGACACACAGAGGAGCAGTGGAGGAAAGCCTTGCAGGGTGCAGAGAAGGCTCTCAAACAGGCAGAGAGTGAAAAGGCCGCAGAAAGAGACTTTGATGCTTTGAAAAGCCAAAGTGAAAACATCCAATCCTGGATCAAAGAGCAGAAGCAGAAACTATTGTCCCCTGGTCGTCATATGAAGTTGGAAGAAAGGTTGCAGATTGCGCAGGTGAGTCGGACCTCACTTGAAAATCTATTATATCATACTAGTTATAAAACTCATATTGTAGCATTGTTATTTTTGCAAACCTTGTCTTTTTGTTTTAGCACTACAAAGAGCAATGAAACACTGTTGCACTAAATTTCCTAAATCATGGTTTTTTTTCATGATTTCTTCTGCATTGTTGACTTGTGACAATTTTGTAATTGGTGTTCCTACTTTGAATTGTTGTCTTTCTTTGCCTTCAGACGGTTATGACTGCCAAACCTGAAGGAGAGTCCAAGTTGCTCGACCTGAAGAGGCAGGGGGAGAGTCTGTGCCAGCACCTGGAGGAAAGTAGGAAACCAGAGGTCGAGCAGCTGGTAACGAGCACAGAACAGCAGTGGAGGACAGTTTTAGAGGCTGCTAACCAAACAGAAGTCAGGAGTCTTTCTGTCGACTTTGACGTCCAGAATCAAAACACAGAATTGTGGATCAGAGAGAGACGACAGAAGCTGCAGGATGTGGGCAGTCGCACAACACCGGAAGAGAGATGCCACACAGTGCAGGTCTGTTTGAGCGCAACTATTGTACAGTTGTGGCAACATTTTTCAGAATTTTTATCAAAAGTATGTGCAAGATATGTGCAGTTAAAAATTTAAGAACAGCTTGGAATAAACTATTCGAGCCAAACTCTCTCCCCATCCATCCTTGTATTAAAGGTTTACTCATGTAAATATAGTAGCTGTTTAATTTGATGACTACTATTAATATTTATCATTATAGTATTATATAATAAAATACTACTAATAATGTTTTTTGAAGGCCATCTTGACTTCGAGACCTGAGGGTGACTGTAAGGTGAACAACCTGAGGAGACGAGGCCAGAGTCTGTGTGACCACCAGGATGTCGATGAGGGCAGGAAAAAGCAGGTTCAGCAGGCAGTCAGAGACACGGAGGAGCTGTGGAGGACAGTCCTGCAGGATGCTAACCAGCTTGAAGCTGCAGCCGAAGCTGAGATTTCCCAGGAGACTGAGAGGAGAAGGTTGCAGGTGAGAGAACTTGTTACCACAGCATTAAAACGGCTTCTATCAGACTGGGAATTAACTCAGACCCAGAGTAAAGATGAATAAAGATTATTTTTGAACTTCAAGTCGAATAAAGCTACTCTAGCAAGTTAATGGGCATAATGGGCTCCCTTAGATCTATTCTTTTTTTATGTTTGTGTGAATTTTTTTTTATCTGAGTTTCTATCTGAGTTTATTGTAGAAATTGGCATTGTTGCATGATGTATTCATTTATCAACAGATAAGAATAAAACAAGTCTCTTCTCTCTCTGGTGAACGGGACCTCATTGTGTGGTTATCACATGGTTTCCTTTACAGCTGCAAGAATTTGATACCTGTCAGCGGGAAACGGATGGCTGGCTTAAGGACCTCCAACAACAACTGAACACTTTAGGTGTCGAAACCAAAGCCGAGGACAGGCTGCATGTAGCACAGGTGAGCTAAGAGACCTGGACAAAAGAATGAGAGTGGCTCTACATATGTCTGCTGGATGCATCATTTGTAACACTATTAAGTGATGTAGTATTGTTATAATAAATAAAAAATATATAATCATACTACAATGATTATAGCAGAGCGTATGCACACTATATTGCCAAAAGTATACACTCACCCATCCAAATCATTGAATTCAGGTGTTTCAATCACCCAGCCACTCGGCATGCAGACTGCTTCTTCAAACAGTTGTGAAAGAACGAGTCTCTCTCTGGAGTCCAGTCGTACAATTTCCTCGCTACTAAATATTCCACAGTCAGCTGTTAGTAGTATTGTAAGTGGAAGCGATTGGGAACAAGAGCAACGTAAAATGGGGTCAGCGGATGCTGAGACGCATAGTGCGCAGAGGTCGCCACGTTACGAATCACATAGCTTTGTGGGAACAGTTTGGGGATGATCCCGTCCTGTTTCATGTCCTGACCTCAACCCGATGGAACATCTTTGGGATGAATTAGAACAGAGATTGCAAGCCAGGCCTTCTCATCCAACATCAGTGTCTGACCTCACAAATGCACTTCTGGAAGAATGGTCAAAAATTCCCATTAACACTCCTAAAGCTTGTGCGCGCTCCTACGTGTGGTTTTGCGTGTCATGTGGTCATGTCTGTGGGTAATGTTGCTGTAGCTCACGAGGTCGAATAGGTCACCTATTAATCGGAAGGTTGGTGGTTCAATCCGAAGCTATTCCAGTTGGCATGCCAAAGTATCCGTGGGCAAAATGCTAAAGTGCTTGTATGAATGAAATGTTGTATAAAGTGCTCTGAAGGCTCAAGTAAAGTAGTAAAGCGTTAGATACAGTAAGAACCAGTCAATTTATTGCTTTAACTTTTCCAGTTGCATCTAATGTCATTTAGTCCATGTAGACTTTTCAGAAATCTGAGAAAATCCATAGTTACATATTTTTTCAGGATTTGCCAGAGAAACCCGAACACGTTATTCACTTGCATTTATTTTAAAATGTAGCTATTGGTCGTAAAAGGTGTCTGTAAAAATGACCTGTGAGGTTGTTTTTTTTTAAACTAGGACAGGCTTGTTGAAGCTGTTATAGCTGTAAAGGGTGTGCCAGCATCATATTAACCCTGTGGATTAAGAATGGGATATCACCCAAGTTCATATGTGTGTGAAGGCAGACGAGCGGATGCTTTTGGCAATATTGTGTGTGTATGTCTGTGTGTGCCCTCTCTCCTCCTAGATGACAGAGATAGTTTATTAAAATCCCACAAACACATATATTTGTACATTTGACAGTTCAGTTGAGCATCAAATGGCGTGTCATGGTTTATTTCTGAACCAAATGTGTACAGTGTACCGTCACCTCATCAGTCACATGAAGCCAGTTTTAAAGTTTCGATGACTTCAACCACTGACATTTTTGTTCTCAGGCCATTATGAACTTTAAGCTCCAAAACCTGAAGAAGAAAGCCCAGAGCTTCCTTGATCAGGAGCTTGATGAGCACAAAAAACAAGAGATTCAAGAAAAAGTCAGAAAGACTGAGGAACAGTGGATGAGACTCCAGAAAGAAGCTAAAGAAGTTGAAAGGCAGTGTGCTCTGGAAGGCCAGCTGAGGGACTTTGAAGCCATGCGAGAAAAGACCAGAATCTGGCTGGAAGAGAAACAGCAGAGCCTCATCTCGCTGGTCGATCAGACAGACCCAGAACAGACCAAAAGCACTGCACAGGTAGACATATATTGTACAGATAATGCTGACATGAAAGTTATATGAATTGTCTGGTTAAACATTAAATATGCAGTATTCAGTTTATATGAATTCCTAAGGTCTAATTCCTTTTGAATGCTTTAAACATGTTGACCTATGTTTGTTTCTTATTAAGTAGAAACGCAAATAGGTTTCTCCTTATATTCAAATAACTAGAATTTCAAAAAAAAAAAATTCCTCTTATTATCAGTCACCACCATGTTTTATTTCCTCTGTCTGTCTATGTGGCTAGTTTGCATGTAAATAAAAGAGAAATATAGCAAAGATTTGTTTCTATTTCCAGACCGTCCTAAGCTGCAAGCCTGAGGGAGACGCTAAGCTGGAAGAACTAAAAAGACTAAGCCAGAGTCTGTCTGACCAAGAGGACTTGAAAGCAAGCTTGAGGCAAAAGGCTCTGCAGACAGTAAAAGACTCAGAGGAGCAGTGGAGGGCAGTCCTGGAGACTGCTGAGAACACTCTGAAGAAAGCCGAGGACCAGTACTCGCTGTCCAGGGAGCTAGAGGCTTTCCGAGCCCATGCAGGAAGCACTAGAACCTGGGTTGAAGGTCTGCAGAAACAAGCTGATTCCATGGGGACCAGCACTGAGGGCAGCAAGGCTCAGCTGGAGGACAGACTGAGTGCAGCACAGGTGAAACCTGGACTAAAACAAAATGTGGAAAGTGTTTTATGTCACAATGCGGTACAATCACAATACAAATCGGCTGTTATTTTAGACAGTTTTCCTGCTAGTTTTTACTACGTCACTATTTTACAGGTGAAATCAAGTTTAACCATTTGCTAGTTTTTAGAGCAATACATATTATGTTTATTAAAAAAAACCAAACAAACATTGTCTTTAGGCCATTTTGAGATCGAAGTCAAATGGTGAGACTCGAGTGATGGAGCTGAAGAAGCGAGCCCAGAGTCTCTGTGACCACAAAGATCTGCAGAAGAACACGATGCTGGAGGTTCAGCAGACAGTCAGAGACACAGAGGGGCCGTGGGGGGCAGTGCTGCAGATGGCTGAGGAGACACAAAGGTAGAAAAGGCAGTTTTTAACTATGAGTAAGGGAAATTGTATCTGTTTCCTAACTCCTTAGAAACTAGGACCTACTGTCTTTTTCACAGTAGATTAATCACAGATGTACAGAACAGTGTTAGAATAAAACCTCTGAAAATGCATTGAATTTGGATTTTCTAGCAAACATTCAATAAACTTCAAATCTAATCCTTCCGCATCCTTTTTAAAATTTGAAACATGAAATTTGTGTCCGTGGTCTTTCTAGAAAGCAGAAGGGCATTTATTTCTTCTGTTGATGCATGTTCATTTCTAAATTCTGCTTTCCATTGTCTGTCACCCAATAGTAAGTTGCAGAGTGTCGTGGAGCGCCTGGTGTCCTGTCAGTGCCAGCGAGACCAGGCAGAGGTCCATCTGTCTGAGCTTCAGAAGCAAACATCCAACCTGCCTCATGTCTTCCCGTGGCCCGGCCTGGGAGAGCGGAGGCAGGCTGCTGAACAGGCCCGGGCCCTGCTTGACCAGGTTACCGCCTTAGCCCCCACACTCTCAAACATCTGCACAGAGGTACAGTAATGGCCTTACATGAAATTGTTTGTGTTAGTTTGTAACTTATGGGTTTAAAAACACAATCATTGCAAAATTTAGTCAGTAAGACTAACAAAGAGCTATATAAAATGCTAGTCCACAATAAAAGAGGAAAATGTGATCAAATTCAGTGGCAAATTCAAAGTACCTTCACTGTGTTTTACTGTTTTTCTCAAGGCTGCAGAGCTGTTTGAAATCACACAGGACCAAAGCTGGTCAGACCCGTCCTGGGGAGCTAAGAAGGAGTCTATCCCTGCTCTGCTGAACGAGCTAACTGTGAGTTCTGTCACGATGGCATTCTTAGAGAAAAACATAAATTATTCAAATGTAAATGGATTATTACTTACATTTTTTTTTACTCATCACTGTCCATATATTTATTGATTTACATGAACGCAATCTACCAATATAAATGCAATAGTGAATCAGGTGTTGTGCATCATTTGCTTCCGATTATTAAAGTTTCATCTTTTGAAGACTGGATTATAATAAAAGTTGTGGTTTCTTCTTTTCTGAAGAAAAACTGAAACTGAAATTTTAATCATCTTTCTTCTTATTCTATCTGGATTTAAAGGAGGGTGATAGTAATTTGACTAACTGCAAAGTTACCCTGTGAAATTACACAACTGTCGTCTTCAGGATGCAGTAGCCAACCTGGAGCAGGGCATTCTGACAGAGCGACAGTGCACCCAGCTTTTGGAGCAGCACGAAGCAGCTCAGGCCTGGCTGAGGGAGCAGGTTAAAATCCTGGAACGTCCTCCTGCAGACAGACAGAGTCTGCACAGTGCTGTGAACACCCTCAAGGTCAGAACATGCACTGCATTGGCACAGTTGTCTAAGCCCCTGTGGTTGGTTACAAATTTATTAAAAAAATAAAAATATTCATGTTGCACTATAACATGATTCATACTGTTTACTCATACTTTATTTTTGTTTGGTAAGACTGGAAACTGGAGACATGAAAACTGCAGGATTTACTGTTTGTGGATTGAATCCATTTAAAACCCATCTTCATTCTTTCTTTTTCATCTCTGGAGTTATTCAGATACCTGTAATTGTTTGATATATTGAATATTGCACACGGTTTTACAACTTTCAACCTTAAAGTCCAAAACACTTTCTAAAACTCTCAGATCAGTGCACTTTCTGATATGGTTCTCTTCCGTTTCCCTTCTTCTGGTGCCAGGCTTTGCTCCAGACAGTGGACAGAGAGCAGAGAGAGATGAAGGACTTGGACTCTGCCAGAGACAGCTTGCTGAGCCTCTGCACTCCTGGAGGTCAGGATGGCCTGACTCTCGAGGTTAGCCATCTTCATGACCTCTGTGCTGTCTCAGAGCAGGAAGTGAAGGAGCGCCTGATTGCCTGTGAGATGCAGCTAGAGGAACTGGACAGTGAGGTGGCAAAGAGGGCCCAGGGGCTGAAGGAGAAGGCTGCAGCCCTACAGTGGGAGCTCCGCTCTCTAGACCAAGCACTCAGTTACAGTGAACCACAGAACAATATTGCTCAGCTTCAACAGCACTGGCACAGCCTACAGGTTATTACCACTATTTTTTTTTTATTCAAGCACACAATCTGATGGATTTTTTTTTCACTTATAAAGGCGAGAAAATTTAAAAAAAAAGGTTGAAAAAAATTACAATTTCTATTACTGCATTGTGCAATGGCAAGACACCTTTTCTAAAGGCTTTATTGTATTTCCCATTCAGAAATATCAACCCAATGTACTTATGCGATGTTGTCTCTTTCTGTTAGAACTGTGAGAAGTCACTGGAGGATTTGGGTGTGAAAATTCGCGACCTGCACCAGGAAGCAAAGTCAGCATCTTCTACCAACGAGCTGCCAGCAGAAATCATTACAGGGGTTGACTCTTTATGGGAGCGACATGCCAGGTATCCTGCTGTGAAAGTCATGAGATTTCTGACTCTGATTGTTAGACCACAAACTAGTCTGCATCACAGTTGTTACCACTTTTTGTTTCTTGTCATTTTTTTTAAAAATTTCACTCATAGTTTAATAGAAGAAAAATATGATCAAGCAAAACACTGGCAAACTCATCTCCTATCCTCACAACTAGGATTTCTTTTACTGTAAGCCTGCTTAGATATTTTGTAATAAATTCTCAGCTGGCATCATCTGTCCAATTCAATTTACTCTTCAATTATTCTTGCATGTCAGCCACATGCCTCAGTGGGTCATTCTGCTCTTGATCAGTTGGATACACAGAGTTCTCCTATATTTATAACCCGGATATTAATTTATTGGCTGGTTAAAATTTTTTAACAAGATTCACATGCAAACAAATGCTCTTTTGTTGAACAATTGCATTCTAATAACAATGTTAGGGGGAAAATACTGCAATCTTTTATTGTGTTTATTGTCATGCTTTTCTTTCTTGTATAATACATACAGATTATAATAAATAATAAATATTATTTCATTATATCTACAGCCTAAAATCAAGGCTCAGTGAACATCAGGTTACCTGCTCCACAAACACAGCTACCTGTCTCATGGACTGTCTTCATACTCTGCAGCAATGGACCCACAACAAACCATCTGAGTCAATTTCCTCTGCACAGGTCTCTTTTACTCTTGTTTCAGTAACGCTCTGCTTTAAAATTGTTCTTAAATAGTAATGATAAACATTAATGTTTTGTCTGAGAACTGTAATTGTTAAATATCCCACATCTATCACAACAACCACTTTTAACAGTATTTCCTTCTGATATTAGGCTATACTAGAAGAAGGCGAAAAGTGGCAGGCCAGCCTAGAGGAGGCGCTTTCTCACCGACAGTTTCTAATGGCCTGTTTAACACCAGACTTGCTTGAGAAACTAGAAAAAGAGGGCTCAGAAACACTCAGAGAAGCACAAACACAAAGGATTTCTCTATGTCAGAGCTTAAAGGTATTTATGGTAATTTATTTGGCTTTGTGTCATAAGATCATAATAATCTTTTTTTTGACACAATAAAGCAGTTTAATACCTTATATATTGTCATATCGTAATTAATTCCGAAAGTGTCTTTGTCATTATTAATGCCATCTTAACTCTTCTATTCAAGGAATTTAATCAAGGAAGTGAACAAAAACTGCCTGACACCCAGTCTTCTGGTGTACTTCATGAGAATCTGGAGACAAAGACGACCATCATGGCCCCGCCACGAAAACAAAAGCGCTTGGCTGAGAAAAAGTCTCAGAGTCCTGTGTCTGCTTCAGAAGCCATTGTGTTACAAAGTTGCAGCACTTCTCAAGTACCACAAATCGTAACATTAGCTTTCACAGGTGAGCCTGTTACAAATGAGCAGATTGAACCTGCGTCTGAGCAACCCACTGTGATCCACATGGTCACTGAACAGTCTGCTCCTGTTATTAGTGAAGAAACTGAAGCTGAGCAGGTCCATGCTGAAAACAAATCCAAGGAGATGGCAGAGAATAAACAAGAGCCCAGCAGTCAGAAACCTCTAGTGACTGGAAAGCCAACTGAAGTAACTGTGGAAACAACGAAAATCAGTTCTACTTTAAGGCAGAAATCAAAGAGTTTTGAGGTGCCTAAACTTGCAGAGCCAGTATCTCCACTGGGAAAAGTTGCTAGTTTGGATTCAATGGAAGCCAAAGAAGAATCTGAAAAGTATACTGTAACACCAGAGCTTGTTGAGGAGCCAGCTGTAACACCTGTGACAAAAACAAGGTTATTGCCACTAACGAGAAGGTCAAAGAGTACAGAACTTTCCCTTAATGTTGGTGATACTGAGTCACCTCAGACAAGGGATGATCCTCAAAGCAAAAATTCTACCTTGGAGTTTAATGACCAGAACACAGGTTTTGGTACTGAAAAGACAAAACCTATGCCAATCAGAATAAAATCAAAAATCACTGAACTTTCAACAACACCTGAGGCAATTGTTGCCCAAGTTGCATTAACAGGTGTTGATCCTCATCCAAACAAAATAGAGCCTGTTGGCCAAGAGTCTTCAAATCCAAATATACCCAAAGGATCAGCTCAAATTACTGTTATCGAAAAAGGTCAGCTTTCACCAACCAAAAGAGAATCAAAGACTCAAAAAATTTCTTACAAGGAAAAAGCACAGGGAATAGAAACTAATGTCAGCTGTGTAAGGGAAGCTGATGTAAAAGAAACTAAGTCCAAAGGAGCCAGGAGGAAGTCAAAGGAAGGCTTTGACAGCCAAGAGCCACCTTCCGCTACAGAGGTATTGACAGGAACAACTGAGATTGTTATAGAAAAAGGAAAGCTTTCACCAACCAAAAGAAAGACAAAGGCTTTAAAAATTTCACCGGAACTCCGTTCAGTGGCACAGACAAAGTCTAGAAAACAACCAGAGGTTGTCACTGCAACAAGTGAAATTATATTGGTGGAAAAACAAAAACATTCATTAACTAAAAGAAAGAAAGTCCTTTCCACCAAAGATGCTGATAAGGACATGTCTGAGACCATGAAAGAATCTGTTGGTCCCAGCAAACAAACTGAGGATATTGCTTTTGAAAACACTGAACTCACCCCAACTAGGAAGAATCTTGTGGAGTCTAAGGATTCTAAAAAAGAAAATCAGAGTGAACAGCAACCTTTCACTGAAGATGTAGATACTAGAACAATTGAAACTACTGTTTGGATAACTGAAAGACAGTCAAAGCATCCAAACATTCATCTTGAGCTTGCTAACAAAAACCAGATTCCAATTACAAATAAAGATGGCAGTGAGGTGGCATCCTTGCCTACCACAGAGTCAGTTGATGTTGTTTTTGAAGAAAGGTTTCCTGCACAACTTGGATTGGCGTCAGATGATGTTGACTTTTCCATAGTTCCAGAGTCAGTCCCTAACCTCGGAAAACACGATGAAGAAACAGAATGTACCAAGAAAGAGACTGACAGTATGAAATGTAAAACACCTTTGGAGGTGGTCGCTGTTCAGACAGAAAATACTAGGCTGGAGGTGACAGCAACCAAGGAAGAGTCCGACAGTCAGAAGTTACCGGCATCTCCAGAGGTGGCCACAGAAACAACTGCGATTCCTGCTGTCAGTAAAGGAGAGCATTTAGCACCTAAAAGAAAGTCAAAGAGTCGTAAAGCTTCCTCAAAACTTGATAGCATGGATTTATCTGAGACTTTGAAAGAACCTGAATCTGTAGGTCCCAGCAAGCAACCTGAGGTTACTGCTTTGGAAAAACCTGAAATTCCCCCAACTAGGAAGACTTCAAAGAGTCTTGTGGAGTCTAAGGAAATGGAGAAAGAAGCTGAAAGGGGAAAAGTAGCTTTAAGTTTACGGGCAGTCAGTGGAACAACTGAAACTGCTGCTGGAGAATCAACTGAGCTCTCACCACGTGAAAGAAAGTCAGAGAGTCCAAAGGCTTCTCTTGAGGATGCTAACAAAGACCAGATTCCAACCACAAAGAAACATGACAGTGAGGTGTTGCCATTGTCATCCACAGAGCCAGGTGCTCCCGTTATTTTGAAAGATGCACCTCAATACTAATACGACAAAAGTCAGATGATATAGACTTGTCTTCTGTTCCAGATTCGGCCTCTGTTCATGAAAGACATCCTGATCCAGAAACTGAATTTATTAAGAAAGAGATTGACATTTTAAAACCTGGCACACTTTCAGAGGTGGTTACTGTGCAGACTAAAAAGATTACAGTGGAGCGGACAACAACCAAGGACGAGTCTGACAGTCAGAAGTTACCTGCATCTCCAGAGGTGGCCACAGCAACAACTGAAATTCCTGCTGTCAGTAAAGGAAATCTTACACCACCCAAAAGAAAGTCAAAGAGTCGTAAAGCTTCCTCAGAACTTGCGAGCATGGAGTTATCTGAGACTTTGAAAGAACCTGAATCTGTAGGTCCCAGCAAGCAACCTGA
>VUQJ01043733.1:0-10178 GCA_015108635.1 Andinoacara biseriatus
TTTCCTCTCAGGGGCAGATTACTTTGGGAATTGTCAGCATAGAAATGGAAGGAGATACCATATTTTTTCAAAAATCGATCCTAGGGGAAGTAGATATAAAGAAAAAAGGATCGGTCCCAAAATAGAACCCTGTGGAACTCCACATAAAAGAGGGGCAGAGGAAGAAGTTGAGCCTCCAAAACTGACTCTGAAACTTTCTCCATGATAGGTTTTAGCTTTTGACTGACAGATTACAAGCACAATAGGCAGACATGTCATGCATTTTGGATGACTGACGAAACATCCATTAACCTTCTCGTCTAGTTTCGTCTCGTCAATGAAAACTCACACACGTCTCGTCATGTTTTAGTCATCAATGAGCCAAATGTATCTTGTCAACGTCTCATTATCATCATTAAAAAAAAAGGGGAAAAAAGAAGGGATAAGTCAAGAGGAATTATTATCAAATTTGCTCATTATAACATCAGAGACTTGGCTTATAAGGCGAAAAAAACGGCTCAAGGGGTCTACACCAAAGATGGATATCCTGGAGAGCCTAACAGCAAAGCGGGCTAAAGCACTGGACGAGATACGTAAGAAACATAAAGATAAGTTGACTGCCAGCTGGACTCAGGATGGATGACTCTATTTGCTCACCAGAGAAAATCAGCGGCATATCATCTCCAAATTGTCTGATGCCAAAAAACTGCATCTACATTAAAGAAGGATCTTAAAATCAGAGATCAGTCCACACAGATCAGAAGAAGACAGGACGGCGGGGGCGTGGAGCATCTTTTAACAAAACATTCTGGAGAACATTGAGATAAGCGGCAGTCCAAGGCTGCCAGGGAGCCAAATTCCTGATTCTACAACTTGTTTTCGTACAGGCTGTACTGATTAATTTGTTGACAGCCTTAAGTCTTTCTGGCCCCTCTCTGTGGCAAAAAAAATCCAATTCATCTGAATCTTCTTGGTTTATTCCTTTGCCGTGCAGAAACAGGTACCTCTCCAAGATCTAATCCTTCCAAATCAGCTCCAAATACACTGAGTCTGAGTTTGAGTCTGTACCCTTCCTGCTTTCCCGTTTTAAGCAGCCTTACCAAGGCCAAACAGCTGCCCAGGCTTCCTGAACTGAAAACGACATGCCAGGTATCTCCCGGTCCAATTCGAAGAAATCTTTGTGTCAATAAACCAAAAGTATATGTCTTCCATCGACAATGCAGCCAGGAACGTCATCTTCCACCCTGACAGGAATCTATAATGTAACCAGCCGGGAATGTCAATAGGATAAGAGGGAATAGGGTTCTCCTTCCCTAATCTCCTCATGGTGAAAATTTGATAAAAAAAAATGAGAGGCCGGCTGATCAGATCCATAATTATAAATTCCAGTGTGAAAGTTGTGTGAAGAGAGGCTTTAAAGCAGCAAACAGCCAAAGCAGGATAAAAAGGGAAGGATTAAGGAGAGAAGAAAACTGCGTCCGTCTCCGCCAAGGAGCAGAAGAGAAAAAAAATAAATAATTTGTACATGAATGAAATGAATGTCCACATCAGAATATACAACTTTACCTTACATGGGATACTTGATAATTGAATCTAATGATGTACCTGAACAGCATTGCTTTGAAAAAAATAAACTGTAGGAGGCTTACACCTGATAACTTATCAGCATTTAAAAACTATCCCTTCTCATTATTACACCTCAATATAAGAAGCCTTGGTAAACATCATGATAAGTTACTTTCTCTCTTGGCCGGTCTTGACCATAAGTTCAATATTATAGGCTATACTGAAACCTGGGTAAATGAAAGAACATATCTGGACATACTTAACCTAGATGGCTATATTATGTACAATAGAAAAATAACTGGTAGACAAGGTGGGGGTGTTTGCATATATGCCAATATACAAGACTCTGTAATAGCTCGAGATGATTTATCCAAAGATGATGGGTGTTCTGATTCTTTGTTTATCGAGCTGGACATAAAAGATGTGAAAAACATTATTGGTGGAGTAATATATCAACCTCTAGATTCAGAATTAAATATATTTTTAAACAACTTGGGAAAACTTCTTTATAGACTTAATAATGGAAATAAAAATTGTTTTATTCAAGGGGACTTTAACATCAATCTCGCTATAGAAAATAATACAAAAACAGAGTTTTTGAACTGTCTGTATCCTTCATCCTTCCTTACAATCAAGCTATACACTAGGGAAATGGAAACCAGCAAAACCTGTATTGATAATATTATTACAAATATACAAGGCACTCGGTTTGATTCTGGTGTTATACTGTCAGACATCACAGATCACTTTACCACTGTGCTTTTTGCTGATTTTGCAAGACAATTAAATGACCTACCTCAAAAGACAAAAACTAAAATATTAGCTGAAAAAAACAGGCTCTATAAACTTTTTATCAAAAATTCAACAAATGAAAATAAACATAGATATCTCAAATATAAAAATAACCTGACTAATTTGATAAGAGTTACTAAGAGAAACCAAAATACACTAGATTTAAAGGCTGCGCATGGTGACCAAAAGCAAAGCTGGAAAGTAATAAAAAAAGATCTCTTAGCCGGGGTAAAAATAACAACTGTCCTTCCAGACACCAAATGCAAATAAGAAGTCGATGATCTTGCCAATAGTATTAAACAACTACTTAAATTATATAGGACAATCACTATCAAAGACCATAAGGCCACCAGGGGGGGCTGTATATCAAAAGTATTTAAAAGGTAATTATATAAAATACATTTTCCTGAAGCCAACGGTTGAAGTGGAAGTACTTAAAACCATATTGGGTATGAAACGCTCCTATACAGAAGGGGTAGATGGGATTTGCAGTAAAATAATAAAATTTATTGTGCTTGAAATTAGCGAACCATTTGCTTATTGTATAAATCTTTCCATAAAACATGGTGTTGTGCCTAAAAAAATGAAAACTGCAACAATCATCCCAGTATTTAAAACTAGGGATAAAGACAATATGCACAATTATCGTCCAGTATCTATACTGCCTACTCTCTCCAAAGTATTTGAAAAAATTGTTTATAATAAACTGTATGGCTACTTGGACAAATTGGACATACTTACTCCATCACATGGAGTATGGCTTCAGGAAAAAGAATACAACATGAATGGCAATTCTTTATCTCCTTGAGAAAATAAATGATGCTGTCGAAAATGGTGAATGCGGAGTGGGTATTTTCCTTGATTTATGGAAAGCATTTGATACCATAGATTTTGAAATTTTGTTGGGAAAACTTGAGCATTATGGAGTTAGAGGTGTTGCACTCAACTGGTTCAAGAGCTATCTATTTGAAAGTGAGCATTATGTACAAATACACAGCAGTAAATCACAACTAAAAACAACTAAATGTGGCGTACCTCAGGGATCTATATTAGGTCCTCTTCTTTTTATTATTTACTTTAATAACTTTATCAATTCATCAGATATACTAAACAAAATTATTTTTGCAGATGACACAAACGTATTTTTTCCCACAAAAATATGGATTATCTCCAAAATATAATTAATGAAGAATTAACTAAAGTAGATATCTGGCTTAAATGCAATAAATTATCTTTAAACATTAATAAAACCCACTGCATTATATTCCGTTCTATAAAAAATCACAAAAATGTATAAAATGTATGTATCAAGATCAATAGAAGAATCATTGAGTCCCGAAGAGTCCCAAACACAATATTTTTAGGAATATACATTGATGAATTTAAAATTTTTTAAAAAACATATTGACAACTAAATTATCTAAACAGGTTGGCTTGTTTTATAGAATTCGTCATTATTTTCCTCTTGAAGCTCTGTTAACCTTGTATCACACCTTATTCGAACCACATTTGAATTACTGCAATATCATATGGTGTAACACGTACCCAAGCTATCTTGATAAACTGCTCGCTTTGCAGAAGAAAGTGATACATACCATAATATGGTCTGAGTTTAATGCTCCTTCCAATCCTCTCTTTTATAGGCTCTTGTTTCTGAAGCTCATTGAGAGCAACACTCTTCATAATGCATGCATGATGTTTAAGGTAGTGCACAGACTAAATTAAAGACTCTGCCAACTTATTCCAATATCTTATTCGACTCATGAACACAATACAAGGAGGAAAAACCAGCTGAAGGAGAAAAAGCGCAAATTGAAATGTACAAGCTTTAGCATCACATGCAAAGGTCCGGAGATCTGGAATGAAATTAACAGCACAATACAAATATCATCTTCTCTAAAGATATTTAAAAAACTCTTGAAGAATGGCTGCATAACTAACAATAAAACCAGATTAAAAGGAGAAAAAAAAGGGAAACGGAGAAAAAAAGAAAAAGCATAGCATATATTATAAACTAAAGTAAATCCATTATAATTTAATAATTCTGTGTAAATATAATGTCTTAATACTATCTGGATAGAAAGTATAAGAATGAATTTGTCACCTCGAATAAATGTTTGGGGGTTTTTTTGTTTGTTTTTTCCCTCCCTTCATGTGCTCTGTGAATGTGGCTGGAAGAAGTATGAAAACACTCAATGTCATTAGGTTTGATAAGTACAATATCATGTTCAAACAATAAAAATATGGGACACTAGGTAAGGGAATGTGTGTTTGTTTTGTTTGATTGATTATTTGTTTGTTTTGCTTTGGGGTCCCTGTATAAGCTAAAGTAGCTTCTTGGGTGTCCCCCCCCTTTTCTACAAAATCTTACAAGGGTGGTTGTTGGCACGTTGGCTATGAACATGTTTTAAAGGGTGTTGTTGGTATTGTAAGATTTTGGTTCTGTGGGATTTTTGTAAATTGTAAATAAATAAATAAATAAATATTGGACCTAGCACGGGGCTACTGGCAAGTTGCTGTAGCGGAGGACTCTAAACCTAAAACTGCCTTCATCTCTCACTGTGGTCATTTCCAGTTTCGAGTGCTGCCCTTTGGACTTTGCAATGCGCCCGTAACTTTTCAGAGACCCATGAACGCAGTGCTTGTTGGCCTCATTTACAAAACCTGTGCAGTCTACTTGGATGACATTGTCATTGTCTCACCTACATTTGAACAGCACTTAGTGGATCTTAAAGAAGTGCTGGACAGACTCCAAGCTGCTGGCCTGTCCCTAAAGCTCAAAAAATGCCAGTTCTGCCGTGATGAATTCACCTTCCTTGGATACCGGATTACATTGTCAGGCATTAAACCCAATCCAGACAAAGTTAAGGCGGTTAAGGAGTTTAGCAACCCCACCTCAGTGAAAAATGTCCGCCAGTTCCTCGGCCTGTCGGGTTATTATCGCTGCTTCATTTGGGATTACGCCCGCACTGCCGAACCTCTTCACGACCTTACAAGAAAGGACAACGCTTTCCACTGGGACGACAACTGCCAAAGAGCCATGGACACTTTAAAAGACTGTGTCACATCAGCACCGGTCCTGTCATTCCCGGACTTTGAGCGCCCCTTTTCCATTCACACAGACGCATGTGACATTGGTCTGGGTGCAGCTTTAAAGCAAAAGGACGAAAAAGGTCGTGAGTATGTTGTGGCTTTTGCTAGTCGCTCCCTTCACAAAACTGAAATCCCCTACTGCATTTCAGAAAAGGAGTGTCTTGCTGTAATATGGGCCCTGGAACATTTTCGCCCATATGTTGAAGGCGCTCATGTCAACATCTTCACTGACCACAATAGTCTTAAATGGCTCATGTCTCGTCAAAACCCTACAGGCCGGCTTGCCAGCGGGTCACTTCACCTGCAGGACTTTGATTTCACGGTAGTGCACAAACCTGGCACACACAACAAGGTGCCAGATGCACTTTCCTGAAATCCCTTACCCCTGCCCCACGACAAGCTGACAGATCTATTGCCTGAGCATGCCATCATCGGTAGTCTGGACATTTGTGCCCTGCCCCCTATCATGTTAACTGAGCGTTCTCAATTGAGACAGTTGTAGTTAGATGATCACATCACAGGTCCACTCCTCAGGGACATTGAAGTGGACACTCAGGAGAACTCAGACAAAGCCACCTCATTACAGTATGTTGTGTATGACTCTCTCCTGTATTACAGAAACACTAAGTCAACATGTGCTTTGTACCCTTTAAAAGAGTTGAAACTGTTTATTCCTACTTCATTGAGAGGTGCCTTGTTAGAATATTTCCAAGACCACCCTACTAAGACCTTAGCTAGATTGTGTTTCATGTTTTTCTGGCCCAAAATGGCAGCTGATATGAAACACTATGTAACCTCATGCCCTGTCTGCCAGTTCACTAAGCTCAGTCAGAAGAAGCTTGCAGGTCTTGCATTGTACCTCAAAAACCCTGGGAGTATGTGGCTGTAGATTTTGTTGGGCCACTACTCCGCAGCCCTGCTGGTAATGCATATCTGATTGTGTTTGTTGACTAAGTGGGTTGAAATAAGTGCTGTCAAAGAAGCTACATCTCAGGTAGCAGCTGGTAAGTTTGTTAGTGACATTTTCGCTAGACATAGTACACCCACTTACCGGATTTCTGACAGAGGGACTCCCTTTGTGAGCAAGCTGTTTAAACATGTTGTTTCTGCCTTAGGCTCTGTGCACAGATTCACTACAGCATATCACCCTCAGAAAACCGACTCTTTGAAAACTCCAATCCGTGCTTACGTAGGTGACAAGCACAGTTCATGGGACAAGTTTCTCCCTCAGATTTGTTTTGCTTTAAGCACCGCCCCCCATGACAATACTGGTTTGTGTCAGGCCATGATGCTTTATGGTCGTGAGTTAGACACCCCACTTGACCTTATCACACAATGTTCTGCAACAGGTGTTGATGAGCCAGGTGTACGTTACCCTGAGACTCTTAGAGCCTCCCTACAGGAAGCGCATGACCATGCTAGAGCAGGTCTCGACTACAGTCATTACAGACAAAAACACTATTATGACTTGAGACATTGACACGCCACATTTTGTTGGTGACCTTGTTAGAGTTAAGGCTCACCCCTGGTCAGACTCCCAGTCTAACTTCACTGCCAAACTTGCACCCCTGTTTGAGGGACCATTGTGTGTATCTGAGAGACTCAGTGATATCAACTACAAGCTCACTTGGGTGGACTCTGGTGCTGATGCTGGTGTCTATTATGTTGTAAATATGCAACCATTTCATACATGGGACTCTCTTACTTCCCAAAGACATTCTGTTTCCTCTCCTGATGAGAGAGAGACTGAAGACACTCTGAGCACTGATACCACTGCCCACCGTGCCCCATCTACTGACACTGTCATTGACTCTTATCCATTGCCCATTGATTTACTGGACATCGACTTTACTTCTGGTATGGAAACTGTTTCAGATGGTCTGTTGCCCAGGTCTGATCCAGACTTGGCTCCTACTGGACGTTACAACCTCAGACCCAGGCATTGCCCCAGGATAACGTCTGGGTGGAATGTCAAATGATGGACTAATGCTTTTCACACTACCAGGCTTGATCTGTAAAGAACTGTTTTGGTTCATACGGTTTAATGCTGCATTGTTGCACGTTGTGTGTTTGGTGGATAAGACCGGATAAGGTCCAGATCCAGTTCTGGCTCCAATCATCTTCCAGCTCATCCAGTCTGGATCTGTTCATAATGGATTAATTTGCCCGACACGATTCTTTAATTAAAACGTTTCATCCAAACTATACTGAAATATTAAAACCTACAACTTTACATTCATTACAGACTTGGAAAGCTGCTCTGCATGTTTTCAGCTAAATATGAATATACTGAACTCTGATCTTTAACAGTAACTCAGTGAAACATCTCTGCTGTGGCTGTCAGAGAGCCATCATAGATCAGCTGATCTTAGATCAGATTAAAACTGGAAATATTAAAGCAGTTTTTCTCTAAATCTCTTTTCTCATTTTTATCCAGTAATGGCAGAAATAATGAAATTCTCAATTAGAAAAATGAAGTGAGGTTGCTATTCCATCAATAGATTCCATTTTTATTGGATAATTGTTTAATTAAATAACCATAACTGAACTGTCAGACACTGCAGCAAAAACAGTTTTTATGACACAAAAACTGACCTGAGGCCTTTTATAAATTAAATGTAAAATTAGGATTCAGCTTCATCTGATTAAGTTGTGTAAATGATGACAGCAGACATTATAAAGAAATTATATATTTTACAACAAACTTTTATTCTGTCTACGATGATGACTGAGTGGGTCAGGCTGCTCCACACGTGCGATCCTCCATCATTGGATTAAAATGGAGGCTCTGCTCTTTAATTATCTGTCGCCATGGTGAATTTTAGTATCAGCACTCCATTGCTGATGGCTTTCTTTCCTTTCTCACGCATGCGCTAACTCAGAGTGAACATACTCAGAGTTGATTGAACTAACCCTGATCAGCTGTTCTGAAACGGGAAACTCAGAGGTGCCGATCTCAGAGTTGGTCAACTCAGAGTTTTCAGAGTTTGTTGAACATGCTTCCTGGAACAGGGCCCTGAGCCTCAAGTCAGCCCTTGAAGGCATCGTCAGTATGTTTGTAATGTGCATATGAGTGTGTATATTATGGAACCAATGTTGATCCACCTAGTTTAGAGCCCTGGTAACCTCTAGCAGAGTAACATATTTGTTGTAATGTTATTTGTTGGCTAAGTTGAGCTAGCCTCTAAGATATTTTTCTATAGCACTGTTAAATCACTTTCTGAATGGAACTGTATTTTGTTTCACAGTTTTACCCTACTTCGACTGGAAGAGTTAACTGGAACTTGACATCTGTGTGGTTTGTTGGAGAGGTGTCGACCCTGGCAAGGCGTTGGGGCAGGACAGTACAGTATATTACGCCCGACGGTGTCCCAAAATTCCTTAAATAAGCAAGTCAGGATAATATCGGTGGGACAGGCTGAGGGCTTTAGCTCAGAAATTATTTTTTCAAAAAAGGGAGAGACAGGTTCAAATTTAATGAAAACAGCAGGGCATTCAACAGAAACAGACGGATCAATTGTTGGAATCAGGATGTTTGTTCGGATCATAGTAACCTTATCAACAAAGAGCTGGAGAACTTTTTCACAAGAGGCTGAAGGAAAATTAAGAGATGCATACTGAGGGAGGTTTAAGATAAGAGCTGTTAGATAAAAGATGAATAATTCCTGCAAGGCCAAAAAGTGATTGTCTGCCAAAAAGAGATTTCTGGTCATTTCTAAGAAATGATTACCGGCATTTAAACTGTTGTAAATAAATTATTGGCCTATAATCTGTCAAACATATATCTCATGAAGGATTTTAAGTCATTTTGAGCCAGAAAGAGCATTCCAGGCACAAGATAAAAGCTGCAATCAGTTCTTTATTCATCCTTTATTTATGAAACGCTCATTGACAATAAAAATTGATTTTTTTAGAGAGTTTTGGCCAGCAGGGCAGCAGAAATTGCAACACATATAACAGTTGTATAAAAATATTTTAAGTGTCCAAAAAGGATTGGATGGATTATGATGTAGAACATACAAAATAGGTACAAAAACGCAGAATCATGAAGATATTTTCATTACAGGTTATTTCTTTTATTTATATATAAAGACCCCTTCATAACTCCTGTTGTCCACATGCTGTTTACCAACATAAGCAAAGATATTAGACAAAGAAAAACACATTTAGACATTGGAAATCACTTTTTGGCAGACGCTTACTTTTTGGTACTCCAGAGCAAAGTGTGGGATTGACCGAATGTGTGGGGAACCGGGCGGGTAGCTGGCTGTGCAGAGCAGCAGGAGAACCATAGCTGAACTTAGTCCAGAGTGTGGAGAACTAATCCAAGCAAATGTGAAATCCAGAGCAGAGCAGCTGCATCAGTTAGGTTTGAGGCCTGCTCCGGTCTGTCGTGGTGAAGAGGCAGCTGAGCGTAAAAGTGAAGCCGATCTACGTTTCTACTCTCACCTATGGTCACGAGCTTTGGGTAGTGACCGAAAGAATAAGATCGCGAATACATGTGGTGGAAATGAGTTTCCTTCGAAGGGTGGCTGGCCTCTCCCTTAGAGATAAGGTGAGGAGTGCGGCCATCAGGGAGGGGCTCAGAGTAGAGCCGCTGCTCCTCCACATCGAAAGGAGCCAGTTGAGGTGGCTCGGGCCATGATGCCTCCTGGCCGCCTCTTGGGTGAGGTGTTCCGGGCATGTCCCACTGGGAGGAGGCTCTGGGATAGACCCAGGACACGCTGGAGAGATTATATCTCTCGGCT
>VUQJ01043738.1:0-10668 GCA_015108635.1 Andinoacara biseriatus
CAGACTCGGATCACCCAGAACGCTTCCTCTGTCTTTTTCAGCAACTCGAATCACATAATGAAGCAGTCACGTGATTTCAGAAAACGGGGCCTCGTTTAGCTTTTGGTGTCACGTGGTTTTCTCAAAAACGATACGGACCTCGACACAGGCTTCGTTTGGACACGCCCCCTTTACTCGGTACGGGCCTCGGGGCTTCAGTTCAAAACGTAACATCACCATGTGTGTGTTCAGGGTGGTGATTACTCCGGCGAAGAAACTGTTTTTGAGTCTGTTTGTTCTGGCTTTGAGGCATCTGTAGCGCCTGCCAGAGGGTAGCAGGTCAAACAGTTCAAAGCCAGGGTGTGAGCTGTCCTTGATGATGTTTTTGGCTCTGCTGAGGCAGCGGGAAGTGTAGATATCCATCAGGAAGGGGAGAGGGCAGCCAACGATTCTTTGTGCTGTCTTGACTACCCTCTGGAGCCTTACCCTGTCTGCCTCAGTGCAGCTGCCGTACCATACTGTGATACAGTACGTCAGCAGGCTCTCGATAGATGAGCGGTAGAAAATCAGCAGCAGGTTTGAGTCTGGGTTGTTCTTCCTGAGGACCCTCAGGAAGTGAAGTCTCTGCTGAGCCTTCTTGATAACAGCTGTGATGTTCTCTGAACAAGAAAGACCCAAGAAAGGGCTGGAGCAGATGGGTGGTCCTGAGGTGTCTCACAGCCTCTGAAGTTTGTGATGTTCTGAATGCCCTGCCACACCTCCTGTGTGTTATTGCTGGACAGGTGGGACTCAATTTTCCTCCTGTAGTCTGCCTTGGCTTTTTTAATTTCTTTTTTCAGGTCAGCTCAAGCAGCACTGTACAGAGTTCTGTCGCCTGACCTGAAGGCAGCATCGCGGGTTTTGAGGAGTGAACGGACCTGGCTGTTCATCCAGGGTTTCTGGTTAGGGACAACCTGGATGGTTTTGCTAACAGTCACATTTCTGATACAGAACTTAATGTAGTCCAGTACCTTCCCTGTGAATTTTTCCAGGTCCTCATGTTCAAATAAGTCCCAGTCTGTGTGTGTGAAGCAGTCCTGTAGGTTGGAGAGTGTGTTTTGGGGCCAGGTTGTAATGGTTTTTACAGTAGGCCTAGCTCTCCTTCTGAGGGGGGTGTATGCTGGGGTGAGCAGCAGGGAAAGATGGTCGGACTGGCCGAGGTGGGGGAGGGGTTTGGTTCTGTAAGCGTTCAAAATGTTGGAGTAAACATGGTCAAGAGTGTTCTCCCCTCTTGTAGAACATTTGACATGTTGGTGGAATTTCGGGAGTATAGTCTTTAATTTGGCCTTGTTAAAGTCTCCCGCAATAATATGAACACCGTGGGGGTGGGCCCGCTGCTGTTTATTAATGGTGGTCAGCAGGAGAGAGAGCGCCATGCTAACATTAGCATCGGAGACTATATACACGGCTGTGACGATCACTACTGTTAGCTCTCTAGGCAGAAAAAAAGGCAAACATCTTACATACATGTATTCGAGGTCTGGGGAACAATGTTTGTCTATGATTGTTCTGTTGTTACACCAGTCCTCATGCACGTAAATACAGAGACCCCCTCCCCTACTCTTACCTTTGTCCTTAGTCCGATAATAGCAGAGTGCGGTCTGCTAGCTGCACGCTAGCATCGGGCATCTGCGGGTAAAGCCAGGTCTGGGTGATAATCATTACACAACAGTCATGAACATAGTGATTTCCGGCCAGCTGTAACTCTGTGTTGTCCGTTTTATTTACCATGAATCTGGCGTTGGAGAGATACAGGCTCGGCAGAGGAGACCTGTGTGGTTCGCATCTTAGCTTCAGCATAAGGCCAGACCTGCAGCCCCGCTTCTTCAACATCTCCCTCCGCCGTCGGCGGTGCCTTCCAGACCAGATAACAATCCACGGAGCACCTCGTGTCCTCGCTATGTCGTCTGGGATGTTATGAGTGGAGTGAAAAATCACTCGATACTGATATCTTGTGCCAGTAGCCAGTGACCACAAGATCCTGGCATGTGTAGCAGTTGTTCGCGGAGATAAATGCACAAAAACTAACAAATAATCAATACAAAAAGTACTGAGAGGCAGAGCCATGAGCATCTGTGTGTGCCGCCATCTGACATCTACATCGTTGATGACTCCCGCTGTAGGGGGGTGCTGCAGGAGTATGGGGGTGTCTGGCCCCTTGTTATGGGCCATTCAGTCCCTGAACTGCAGTGGGAGTTTGGTCTGCTTTGCAGGTAATAAGTCAAACTAGTTTCCAGTGGGTGTGAAACTCCGTCAGGGCTACTTTGCCACTGATTCTGTTCATAATTTTTATGGACAGAATTTCTAGGTGTAGCCAGGTGGCAGAAGGCTTCTGTCTTGGTGGCCTCAGAATCTCATCTCTGCTTTGTGCAGATGGTGCTGTCCTGTTGGTTTCACCAGGTGTTGGCCTCCAGCTCACACTGGAGTAGTTTTCAGCTAAGTGTGAAGCAGCAGATATGAGAATTAGCATTAGCAACTCTGAGGTTATAGTCCTCAGCCAGAAAAGGGTGGACTGCCAACTGTGGATCAGGGGAATTGATGACCAAAGTGGAGGAGTTAAGTGTCTCAGGGTCTTGTTTACAATGAGGGAAGGGGAAGATTGATAGACAGATTGGGACTGTAGTTGCAGTGATGTGGACACTGCACTGGTCTGTCAAGGTTAAGAGAGAGGTGAGCATGAAAGTGAAGCTGTTGCTGTAGTAGTCAGTCTACATCCCTACTCACACCTATGGTCACAAGCTTTGAGTGGTAACCGAAAGAACAAAATCGTGAATACAAGCAGCAGAAATGAGCTTCCTCCAAAGGGTGTCTGGCCTTCCCTTACAGAAAGAGTGAGGAGAGGGGCTTTGAGAGGGGCTCAGAGTAGAGCCACTACTTCTCTATATTTAAAGGAACAACTTGAGGTAGTTCAGGCATCTGACTAGGATTTCTCCTGGGCACCTCTTGGGTGAGCTATTTTGGGCATGTCCTCTTGGGAGCCCCAGAGCAGACCCAGGACACGCTGGAGAGATAAAATCGCTTGGCTGGCCTGGGGACGCCTCAGTAATCCCCCTTTATAAACTGGCTGGGGAAAGGGAGGTCTGGGTTTCTCTGCTTAGGCTGCTGCTCTCATGACCTGGCCCTGCATAAGCAGAAAAAAATGGATGAATGGATTGATGGCTGGAGTTACTATCCTCATCCAAACGATGGTAACTCTAAAAGACCTCCAAAAGTGGGAGGGGAAAATCAAGAATAATTTTGAGCCCAATGTCAAGATCTCCATTTAATGAGTACATGCTTACCAAAGTCAGTTTTCAGTAGGACTTTACCTTCTGTTTAACTCCTGAGACATGCAACAAATAAACAAGAATTACAGGAAGTCACCTACCTATTAACCTGAACAAAGAAGGGAGACTGATTTGCAGTTGTTTTATATTGCTGTTTGGAAACCTAAATTCACTTGAATTTATGTTACATTTTCACTATATTCTGCAGCTATTTGATGGACAAGTAGGTTTCAACAGTTAACACATGCTGACTCCAAGCACATTGGTACTGGTACCCTCAAAGTTACTGTTGAGCCCATTATAGGGGTGGTTGTGCAGATCTTTCTAGTTCAAGTACAGTCCTTGCCTGCTCTCTCAGTTAGACACATCACTGCACAGGTAACATTTATCTTTCTCATCATACTTTCTTCATGCAGATCCGTGTTTTTCCTCAGCTTAGAGAAAAATACAGCTATACATAAACTATAAAACTGTTAAGAGTACCGCACACTTAAAAGTATTGCTTTATTTAATTTTTATATTTGCTTCATGTGTTCCTCCTAAATATATATAATCTTTAAAAAAAAAATGGAAGCCATGGCTTCCATCTGAAGTTTTTTCTTCTGTGAAACTTGCCTGGCTTTGAGGTGATCTGTTGGAAGATGTGGCCCTAGAAGATGCCATGCTTCAGGTGGCCAGTTCCACAGCTTCTTCCTTCATCCAATGCGACAGCCATGGGTTACCTTCCTGGCCACGCTTCCTCCAACTCCTCTAAGAGGTGTGTTGGACCACAGCAATGCCACTCATCAGCCTTACAGCAGCAGCAGGAGCTATGTACACAAGCATTCATTGTGTTTTCCAGTTAGATCAGCCTAGGACTGCTGTTTATGTTTTCCAGGCAGTCCAGTGTTTCCAGTTCCACTTGGACCCCCGGGGTGTCTTGCACTGCCTGAGCCTGTGCCCAAGTCCAAGGGTCCATCGCCTCCTGTATCTTTGTCGCCAGCCTGAGCTGACAACAGCCTCCAGAGAATTTCCTTCACCATCATGTCTTTGCTGCTGAATATTTGGCTGGTCCAATGAGATGCTTCGTCTCTGCTGTTGGCCTCCTGGCAACAGTTTCGTCACCCCTGTCTAGCTCCATGGCCAAGCAGACCCCCAGAATAGTCTTTATTTTGGACTCTTGTGCTCTTTTTTTTGTTCTGCTTTGTTGTTCTGTGATTCACACTTCACCTTTTGTATTTTTGTCATCATTCAATAAACAGCTAGTTCAAGATCACTCAAGCCTGTCTTTATGCTTCTGTGTTCAGGTCCTCTGGTCAGCATTCAGTCTGCATACTGCAGTCCTGCAGATTTATTTCAATACTACAAAACTTGCTCATATCAATTACTGGTGTATTAATGGCTAACGTCTGACTAATCTCATGTGTGTGCTCTGCTGCCAGGCTAATTTCATGACACAATGAGGAGCACACTGACACTAGTGGTAGTAAGTGAATTGAGGAATTCATAAGCTGTTTAAAAAAGTGACAGTCTTAAATAGTATAACACTTTATTACATTTAATTATTTAAATTATTATGTCTTTAATCATTAAAATAATGGATCAGGTTGTTAAACTTAACACAGCTTTTTGGTGTCCATTTTTGGTCAGAAACCTTTCCTTACATGCTCATGCAGAAGGTGAAGTATTTTTTATGGGACCACTAAACAGTGACAAGAGGAAAATGGTCTTCTAGGATTGGGTGAAAAAGAGCAGTACACAACAGAGGTGTATTATGGCATAGAGAACTTACAGATACTGTTCATAGTTTTGTTTTTTTTTGGTGGTAAACCTTATACTGCTGGAAAGTCTGTTAATTTCCCCTTAAATGGTGCCACATTTACAAGGATTTTTTCCCTACACATATGCGCTTTTCTATCTTTTCACAATCCAATGAACACACCAGAGAACAACTTCGGGTTCTGTATCTTGCATGAACACTGGAGCTGCCAGGAATCAAACCACTGACTTTTTGATTAGTAGATGACCTGCTCTACCACCTGAGCTACATGATAAAGAGATGATCAGTGTTATTCGCTTCACCTGTCAGTAGTCGTATGCCTGATGGGTGTATATTATTCATGGTACTATCATTTGTGTCACTGCTGGCTGAGTTCCCAACAGACAACTATGATGGTCCAAAACATGTTAAAATCAGAGATCACAGCACAGCTTCAAACTATCCAAGGAATCCTTGTAGCTCCCACAAAGGCTTTAGGTTGTAGGATAGTACAGTTGTATGTAAGGGTCAGATTAACTCAACTTACTTGGGACAAAAGCTCACTTTTAAAATGTACAGTATCAGTTGTTTGCTAAAGGACATGAATGCATCAGGTTCAGGGTAGCTGAGTCACAGTTTTGAATTAACTTACTGTTTTTAAGGAAAAGCTGGGAAGCTATTTTATCAATTTTCAGCTAGATCTGGCTTCCATGGTTGACCTGTGCTGCTATCAAAACAGGCACACCTACTTTCTAAGAAAGTAAATGAACCATGAAATTCAAATTCCTTTCCATTAAAAGTGATAAACTGAGATCCATCCCTGTGCTGCTTTAGCCTTGGAGTGGTAACCTAAAACAGCCCTAATAAGCTTACACTTCCCATCCTCGCAAAATGAAACATTTTAGCACGCCATGTGTCCTGCAGCATGACATAAACAACTATATTCCCATGTAGACACCATTTGTTCAACCTTGAAGTGTTCTCCATAGTGAAAGTAGCCACACTTTTCTAGACTGACAGCAATGGTTCCACTGTGAACTAAACCTACCTTGAAGAGGGAGTTCTCCCGAGTGTTTAGCAGCATCCCTATTATTTTTTCAGCACAGGCAGAACTCGTGTTGTTATTGGAACAGGAGGGACAGAACAGGTCTGCAGAGGTACACAGCAACATCAGTCACTTAGGGCAGGAAGACAGGAAATGTTGTAAAGGTTAGGGTTGGCCAGTGATGCATTAGTACCATCTAGTGGCTCAAAGGCATCTAAATAGGTTGTGGCCTTAATACCAATGAGTCACTGCACATCTAATATACACTAACATTTCCAACATGCCATAAATACACAAGAAAATTAACTTTACATCAGGCACCTCCAGGCATATATCTGATTTGTGTGCAAATAATGCACAAAATTTTCTATTCCTCTTCTGTCCTGATCAATATCAATATCATCTTATCCAGAACACAATGAAACTTTATGTGCTTTTAGAGGCATCTGCAATCTCTCCATATTTCATTTGGTGTGCAGTGATGTTGAACTACAAACAGTACAGTTACAAATTGTAGAGGATATTAATTCAGTTCAATTGCACAACAGAGCTGGGAGCACATTAACACTCACAGCAGAATCTGGGACTCCTCCAGGCATAAACTGTAGCCTCATGGGAAAAGCAGACAGAAGAATAATCTGCCAGTGAGAGAGACAGCACAGACTGGAGACCTCCATGAAGACACAGGTCACTGATGCAGTGATTGTTAAAGCTGGAGGGATCCACTTTGCCATGACAGTGTTTGAATGGTCCATTAGCTTCCAGAATTTTCCCTCAAGCCTCTGGGTCAGAGGAGCGGACCAGATGCTCAAATGAACACTTTAGACAACTTTCTTCTATACAGTCTTGCACTGCCTACTTCTTCAAAGCATTTTAAAATGTTCAAGATGGAGATACCCCAGTATGCCATTTGCTATGAGGTCAGAGTTGAGGTTACCACACAGGCCACAAGCAGCATTAGCATATTTTCTGGAGAGTTGAATGCAAACTATTTCCTCCGTGATAAAACAAAGTCCAAAACAAATGTGCTTATAAAGTTCAAGTGCAAGTGTGTGGCTATAATGAGAAAGCCAGCGCACTGGGGCTGAAGTGACAGGGCATGTTTCTCTTGATGCTGTCAACCTTTAGGGGGAGCCATCTGAAAGGAAGTGCAGAGAAACTTTTTTTTCAAAGTTAACCTTTCTGTTTATTTGTTTGCAACCTATTACGGTACTCACCTCTGTCCACACTCACCCAGTGACTGGACTGACAGGTACTGTGCAAGTCATTCAGATCAAATGTGACGACCAGCATACCAACATGTTTCTTTATCAGGGCCACGTGAATACCAATAATAATGAATGATTTGTGCATTGGCGTCCCATTTATGTTATTTTGTGCATTCTCCAAAATGACCAGCCAGGACACACCTTGGAATGGACTGCCACACCTCCACAGAAGCCAGGGTGCAGGGGCCTAACGTGGCATACCAAGCTGGTCCATACGACACATGATGGACATTCTCTTGGCAGGATTTGACTGTTATGAGATAGAGCAGGGTCAACACTAAATACTGCACACATAAGCAATTAAATCTGCTGACACTTTGTGTATATATGTTGTGAAAGAAACAGCAGTTGAGGTGTAACGTATAATAAAGAGGACTTGTGGTTTGAACTGACTACATAGAGAAGATTTACATAACAAGTAACAATTGGCTTCAAGGAAGCATTAGGTACTGTTTTGTTCCCACTTTCCTGAATCATAGGCCTTCAAGACTGGCCTAAGCTCTTTAAATAGTACTCACAAGGCCTTTTTGAATATTCCCACTGTTGTAGAGTTTTCTCTTTTTCTACAGTGATCAAAAGTGCCAAATCAATTGAAATAATAAAGGCATAACAAAAGAAAATAATTATTGGAAGTAGAAAACTCCTGCTGATAGGCAGCACTTATGAAACTGCTGGAAATTAAAGTAAAGGGATTAACCAAATAAGTCAATCTCAAAAGATAAAGTGCAAAAACTCTGCAGTCACAGAAGTGAGAAAATGTTAAGTTGATCGGCATTAAATGTAAATATTCATTCACTCCTTTGTGACACATCAGTTTAAATTAAATGTTATAGGTTTCTGTGGGGAAATGATAAAAATGATATTTTATCATCTTTAACAAGCAGTACTATAGCACTCAGGTCCAGGCAGACAAGAGATTTTAAACAGGAGTTGAGGGCTTACCTCATTTTAGGTAAAAATGACAGGATGCAAAATAAACCACATTTGTGGCATGTACAAGGCTGCAAAACAGCTTCTTCAGAAAAACAAAGTGACACATGAAATTAGATAAAGTACACAGTGCAGCTGACTCAACAACGGTTAACGTATGAAGAAACGTTCCTCAATCCAGCAGAACCAGCTATGCTTCTCTTTCCTTGCCTCAGGTATTGTTCAGGGTGTAGCTCTCTCCCCCTGGGCAAGAAACTGGCTCATAGCACACAGTGGCAATGGCAGAGCAGTTGCACCGCTTAGAGCATCCCTCAGCCCACGATATCGCCCTGATATACAGAAAACAGTGAGTCACTGTGTTTCTTACCCAATTGTTTTCTAAACACCAAGCAAACAAGACAGGATAAAATTAAGGATTTGTAATTAGTCATGTCGTGTGCAGGTGAGGCATATGTGTGTTTGCCTAAGATTCTGAATCATGCTACTAACAGCTCATGGAAAAAATAAGGCATGGCACCAACTGCGTTTATAACTGGAACGGGAACGTGGTCCCATGTAAATTTGTCGACTCAAAACGGTCTGAAATCTTGATTCCTTACAAGATGCCAAATTTACAGTTAACTTGATTTAGAACAATCATACAATGATTAAGTGATAAAAGGGGAAATATATGGTTTAGCTAATTGTGTGGCTACTCCTTTAATAGCATTGCTCAGTTTTGGTGCAGACACTTTCACTTCACATGTATCCAGAACTAAACTGACATCCCTCATAACGGGAACAAAGTACATCAGATAAAATAAAGCAGTACTCCTGGGCATGCAGCAACACATATAATGTAGTCATAGTCTTCCGGGCAAAAGAGTGCTGTGGGAAAAAAAAGAAAGAGGGGGTTTGTGTACTTAACAGAGTTGAGCTAGCCTTGTACATCAAACTGCAGACTTTATTGTACAGAGCATAAGAGATTTAGAAAATACAACAGAAGTAAGTGTGCAGACCTGTTTGACTTGTTTTGACCTCTTTACATGCACCGGCAGACCATAATGGGTTTATGAAACAACAAATGCACACATATGTACATTTGTAAGAGTCAAAGTTAATAATAATCACAGCACTTTTATTATGCCTTTTTGCAGTATGCTGGGACACAGGGTGAACTGTGTACTCTGTCAGCATACTGCAAAACAATTCATCTCCAATTAGAAATACTTTACACGACATTTAACACATTAATGAGAAAAAGGCAAGCACAAAACAATCCCACAGAAGCAGCAATATACTGCAGAGGTTATCAGATGTTAATGCTGATGTCTTGGTATAGTTGCACACTGTAGAGAGATCATATTCTTCAGAGGAGTCTATTTCATGAGACCAGGAAGATGCCTTGATAAAAACATCACTTACAAAAGCTCCTGTTCTGACAATATGGAGAGAAGACGCATTACAGCAACATCTGTCTGGAAAAGAAACACACTACTTTGAAAATATTTACTTACATTTTGTTAGTTGTACAAAACTTTTCAATGATAAGGTTATTCTGTGGACCCTGAGGTACAGCTAACCTGGAGGATGACAAGAATTGGGCTAGACTCTGTCTTGTCCACCATAGCTCCTAAAGTACCTGCCACCCATTCATTTTATTTATGTAGCACCAAATCCCAACAAACAGATGCCTCAAGGCACATTATATTGTAAAGTAAAGACCCTGCAATAATTACAGAGAAAACCCAACAGTCAAAATGACTGCCTATGAGCAAGCACTTGGTGACAGTGGGAGGGAAAAACTCCCTTTTAAGAGGAAGAACCCTCTGGCAGAACCAGGGTCAGGGAGGGGCAGTCATCTGCTGCAACTGGGCCTGAGGGGAGGAAGTCAGGACAAAAGACATGCTGTGGAAGAGAGCCAGAGATTTTTAATAACTAGTGATGGTATGCAGAGTGGTGTATAAACAGAATAAAAAGAGGTAAATGAAAAGAAATACTCAGTGAATCATGCCCCCCCCCCAGCAGCCTAGGTCTATAGCAGCATAATTAAGGGATGGCTCAGGGTCACATGATCCAGCCCTAACTATAAGCTTGATCAAAAAGGAAAGTTTTAAGCCTAATCTTAAAAATAGAGAGGGTGTCTGTCTCCTGAATCCAAACTGGGAGCTGGTTCCACAGAAGAGGGACCTGAAAGCTGAAGGCTCTGCCTCCCATTCTACTCTGAAGTATCCGAGGAACCACAAGTAATCCAGCAGTCTGAGAGCGAAGTGCTCTATTGGGGTGATATGGTACTATGAGGTCTTTAAGATAAGATGGGGTCTCATTACTCAAGACCGTGTATGTGATATGAAGAATTTTAAATTCAATTCTGGATTTAACAGGGAGCCAATGAAGAGAGGCCAATATGGGAGAAATATGCTC
>VUQJ01043740.1:0-13866 GCA_015108635.1 Andinoacara biseriatus
GTACATTATTTTTATATATATATATATATATATATATATATATATAAAATATTTATATATATATATATATATATATATAAAAAGTGTCAGTGTTCGTACCTGGACAATCTGTCGGGGTTGCACGGACAGAGTGGGGAAGTTTCCCCGGCCGTGGATGGGGATAGCCTCGCCCAGGATTGAGTCCAAGCGCTGCACCTGATCCCAAGACAGCACACAGAACCGCCGGCTGTGATCCGACGCACCAGAACCAGACATGGCGATGTTAACTTTCGAGTCCCCCCCTCCCCCAGGAAAGAAATCAGCACAATGTGAATCACCGCTTCCTCCCAATTCAGTGTCTTCTCTCCTCCTGTGAGATATTCCTGCGTGAGCGGCGAGCAGATCCGGGTATTACTACTGAAGAAAAGAGTGGAGGGCGGAAAAGTTTAGTCTCAGATGTGAAGGTCTGAGTGGGAGCAGCAGTTTCCTCCTCTGACTGTGTGTGTGCCTCTAAATTCGGTCAAGTCTGCAAAGAGTCGATTCATAAGAAAGGTCCAGAGGGTTTAAAGGGTCTTCATTAGCATGAGTCCTGTGATTGGCTGCTGTGTTTGGTCATTGATTATGGACGCCCTGCCCTGCCCGCAGGGAACACCCTTCGTGTGACGTACTTCTGACAGCTCCGTCTCCGCTCCATCTGCGGTGCGCCCTGCATACCATCAGGGTTTTCCTTCAACCCAACCAACCAAGTCCTCTTATCTACATAACATTAGCTCCGGTTCCTGTAGAAGTAGCAGCTATTACTAATTTACATCCGTAACTGATGCCATAGATTATAATATTTACAAATAATATTTGCAGAGCATACATGATGTTTTTACATTCAACTTCACTATCTTGCATTTAATGATCACACTGACCTTAAGAGCAACCATAAGGACAGAACAGGCTTCGGCAGACTCAGCTTTGTGTCTTTGCACTCAGTTTCATACCCTTCTTGGCTTGTGGCCCTTTAAAACAAACTTGTGTCTAACTGTCAGCAGTTGTATATCTACTAACTCTGATAGGTTTAAAACACAATCTTTTTTTGTACTTTGTCTAAACAAAAACCTAGTAATTTACAAACAACAGAAGGAACACAAAATGAATATCGGTTATTTTCTGCTTTTCTGCGTAATTTATCATATTGAAAGCTCTTGCTTCCAGGTTCTAGTTTGGAAACTATGTGGAAAACTCTGCCCCGTCATTCAGCAGCTTTCAGGCCCACCTTAAGCAGCGATCACTTAATCATTTTCTCTGTGATTTTATCCGTCTCCCACAACGTGAACGTTTTCAGTTCATTCGGGTTTGCAGGTATTTATCCACAGCTCTCTTAAGGGCCCACCGCTCCATTTCAGTCAGGTTGAGGTCTACACTTTGACTGGGTCATTATAGCAACTTGATTCCTTTCTTTTTCAACCTCTGTGTTGTAGATTTGCTGCGGGGGCCAGTTTGAGCCAGGTTTTAGCTGTGAGACAGCTGGCTTAACGTTTGACTCTAGAATACTTTGGAATACAGACGACGTCATGGTTGACTCAATGACTGCAAGGTGCCAAGGTCCTATAGCTGCAAAACAAGCCCAAATCACCACCCGTCCACCACCGTGCTGATAGTTGCTGTGACGTGTTTGTGCTGATATGCTCTGGTTGGTTTGCGGCACTTTACGTTATGGCCAAACATCTCCGCTTTGGTCGCATCTGTCCAAAGGACTATTGGTCATTCAGAAGTAGAGGTGCTGATGATCAATAAATCAAGTTAATTTGTTTAGCAGCTCCTGGATGATCTTTACCCTTTTCATTCCCATGGAACCGGTAAGGGTGTCCTTCTCATTCAGTTATGAATCTTCCTCACCCTCTATTATGGCCAACAAAAATACACAAAACCCAAAGAAAGAAAGAATTAGTTGATAAAACATTGTGATTGTTAGTATTTAAACTCACATAAACGGCTGTAAGAACTGTAAGTTCTTGCTTGCTCAGCACACATTACTAAATGCCATTATCATTTTTAGTGAAAGTGTGAAATGGAAAGCGGATATGTGAGATGTTTATTTATCCACCCATTTAATTTGCTCATGGCTGCGCAGGTGTTTATGAAAAGACTCCGATAACCCTGATGCCCTTTTAGATTTCCACTAGGCGTTTCACTGCCATTGCTTTCTGTCCCTTACTTGTGGTGGTGGTTGAGTTCTTATTTAATTTGGCACAGTGTGATTCCTCTGGTCGAACATTTGCCAGATTTCATGCCTGTTTCTTTCTGTACTAGTCAGGACTGTCCACAAAACCTGTCCACTGTTTACAGGAAGGGACAGCGGCCACACTGTTGTTGTCTTTAACTGTACATCCTGTTTTGCATGCAGCCTATTGTCTGTTTAAATGCACTAAGTATCCCTTAATGAGGGAGCTCACACAAACGTAGACATGACACACAATAGCAGACGTTACTCCCTCGGTGAAGGCCCTCAGATTGTCCTGGCATATAATTTTTCAGTGAACAACGCAGGCGATAGGTTAGATAATTTCCTCTTTTAAGACATATAATTATTTATAAATTCCCACGTCACACGTCTGTCAGCGTGGCATGTTTGTGCACCCGTAAAACTTTTACGAAAGTAAAGTTCATTTCATGATTGACCTGTTTGTGTTCTTAATAATGCGGTAATAAAACACAGGACTGAAACACAGGCAGGCCAAACGTGTGTATTTGATTTGATTCAAACAATATTCAGGTGTTGGAAGGCAAACGCACAGCTGGAAGTTGACAACACTGCGTCACGAAAGCTCCTCGGGGTTGAAGCGACGGTCGCGCTCATTGATTCAAATCCCATTTCTGTGGCAACAGCATCTGGGCAGAGGCGTCCCCAGCTGAGGGGCTTGCCGGGTACTGATGTGAGACATCTGCGTCATTCATCTATAAATAACCCACCGTGTGGCAGATGTACCTCCTGGGAGCAGAGCCACCATTCACCTGAATGTGAAACACTTGGCGACGAGAGAACAATGAAGGCAGATAAATGTCAGTTCACTTGACATTCTCAGGTTCCCTCGCAGCCCCGTGTCAGAGAGGGAGCCCTCCTGGATGAGAAGGCAAGACTCTCGTGCAATGGAACAAAAGCATAGTTTACACAAACTGTCTGTATCTGTAGAGCCGTTCTCATTTCCAAGCTCACCTTTGGTTAATTCATGTCTGTGTTATTGTTATTGGACTCTCCATTTATACACAAGTTTGACATCCTGGTGGAACTATGACAACTTAGACTGTGAGTCTTGTAGGAGTGGTGAGATAGCCAGTATTTAAACACACCTTAAACAAATGACACAGACAGGCGTATGTTCCACTTCTAACCACAACCAAACATTTCGTGGAAATCTGGCAGGCACGAGTAGATAATATTAGAAGCTGAATGAAATTCTGTGACGTTTCTGATTTAATTTCCTTGACCACTTCCATCCTCGGAGGCTGATAAAAGGCATCAGATAGCAACTGTTGTTGCAACACCTCAGCGAGAAGATGAACAGTGCAGCGGAGCGGGCTTCTCTCAAGTGAACGGGACACGACCGGACGTCAAAGCGTGTCGTAAAAAGCGACTAAAAAAACTGATGTTGCCACAGTGATCAACTGTGTGAACACAGATAACAGTGTGCCTGTCACAGTGGATGAGTTGTGTCTGTCACGGCTCCTACAATCTAAGTGAATTATTTCCCCCAAAGGACTTTTTTTTCACACTGAGCACATTGAGACATGTTATACAAGCACACCAAATGAGTGCTATTATTAGACAGTGTGTCATGTGTAACTTTGGACAGTGTAGCTAAAAAAGTGATGCAGCTGCTGCATGCCTGACATGACCCTGCGAGTGTAATTTTAAATCAAAATCTACTCTGGTTTTTTCAAATGAAAAGTTTCTTTCTTTCTTTTCTTGTTGTTGCTGTTTTTGTTTTTTAGGATCAGTCTGCCACTGTAGCAGATAACCTGCCTACACAACCTGGTTGAGTTGACCAGTCATCCCGGACACTGGGACTGACCTGAGATAGAGGGAATGTGCGATAAGAGTAAGTTTACTTTTCCAGATTGCTCCATATTAAAAAAAATCTATGACACTGTGGAGCAAGGTTACGCAAGCAGCCGTGCTGCTGACGTCAGGCTCCCTCTCTTGCCCGCTTGATTGATTACAGTAGTACTAAAGTGAACTGGAGTAGTGCTGGGACAAATGAACACACCAAAACACACTAGGTACTCAATGAGCTTTATGCTGCAGATACACTCTCTGCTCTGTCCACACCTGCTCCTGTTAGATTAAAAAAAATAATAATAAAAAAAAGGTAAACTTGGAAAAAGTAAACACGTCCTTTTACTCTTGATCTTATGTAAGCTTTGTTTCTACTGTTTGACAAAAATCAAACTATGACTTACGCTGCCCCATTGCAACTAAACTTAAAATTGTGTTCTCATTGGTATAATAAAAGGCACTACAAACGCTGTATGTTAAGTGTGAACACTTAAGAAAAGTGATCTGAACTAATTCAGTGCAGGAGTGAGTAAAGTAAGGGAACCAATGGGTAGATTTACACTTAAATGTCCTTCTATCCATCTTCCGCTGGGTCGCAGGGGCAGCAGCCTAAGCAGAGAAACTCCGACCTCCCTCTTCCCAGCCATCTCTTCCAGCTTATTCAAGGCAACACCGAGGTGTTCCCAGGCCAGTGAGACATATAATCTCTCCTGTATGTCCGGGGCCTCCTCCTGGTTGGACATGCCAAGAACACTTCACCCAAGGGGCACCCACGCCCATGCCTAAACCACCTCGACTGGCTCTTTTCAATGTGCAGGAGTAGCGACTAAACTCTTCACCCTCTCTCTAAGTGAGAGGCTAGCCACCTTTCGGACGAAGCTCATTTCCACAGCTTGTAAAAAAAATTTCGGACCCACCTGTTTTTAATGCAGCCATTCACATCGACCACGTCATTTCACGGGACAATTCTGCGGCATTTATTTTTTCGAATCAAGTTTGATTTTTCTGACTTTCCCAAGCGAACAAACAGGTCCGACCAATCAGAGTGTTGCATTAGCAACACGTGAGCTCATAGATAACGCTCACCGATGCACTGAATACACAGTGATGTGGGAACAGTAAACTCATACTGTTTTACCTCAGACACGCAGCTACATGCGACTCCGGGTCAGTCGGCTCTGTGATAATATTCTCTGCCTCCTCACATGATCCCAACTCTGCCAACAAGAGCTCAAACTGTCCCACTGATATCATGAAATATGCTCGAAAGCGGCCGTGATGCAACTTCAACGCGGGATCAAACCATGAAACTCTCCCTGCTGCTGATTTCTCATGAGTTGGATGAACCCAGAATCTCCGTTTCTTCCTTCTCTTGTTTACAAACATCAGGACCTCATTACATCATTGCTTGATGCCGACTTCATTTCTGTCACTGTGCGTTTTATGAGGACGGTTTATTTGCTAAAACGCAACGCGTCCGGTGTGTATGTAAGTTACACGACAGGTTTGCATCCGAAAGATTCTGAATTTTGTGTTGTTTTTACGCAACGCATTCGGTGTGAAACGGCCTTAAGGACATAGATTAACGGGTAAATCGACAGCTTTGCTTTTATGCTCAGCTTTCCTTTTACCGTGAAGGACTGGTGCACCACCTGTATCACTGCCGCCACGGCTCCAATCCATCAGTCAAACTCCCGTTTCCCTCTCCAGTCACTTGTGAACAAGACCCCAAGATACTTAAACACCTCCACTTGGGGCAGCAACTTGTCCCTGACCCAGAGTGGGCACTTCACCCTGTTCCAGTTGAGGACCATGGCCTCAGACTTGAAGGTGCTAATTCTCATACCCGCCACTTCACACAACCCCTCAAGGCCCACACTCAGGACCACATCATTCGCAAAAAGCAGAGATGAAATTCTGAAGCCACCAAGCCAGAAGCCTTCGCCCACTTGGCTACACTTAGAAATTCTGTCCATAAAAATTATAAACAGAAACAAAAGGCAAAGGGCAGTCCTGACTGCAGACTACAGACTGAATAGCCTGTAACAATGGGCCAGGAACCCCATACTCCCACAGTACCCACCACAAGATACCCTGAGGGACATGGTCGAATGCCTTCTCCAGGTCCACAAAATACATGTAGACTGGATGGGCAAACCCCCATGCACACTGGAATATCCTTGACAGTAAAAAGAGCTGGTCCAGTGTTCTCTGACCAGGACAAAAACTGCATTGTTTCTCTCAAATCTGAGGTTCACCTAATGGACAAACTCTCCTTTCCTGCACCCTAGAATAGACCTTCCTGAGGAGGCCCCAGATCACCATGCAAAGTAGTAGAGGCATGTAAACCAAGACAACCTTGCAACATCCAGAGCCTTCAGGAGCTCAGGACTAATCTCATCCACCCCAGAGGCCCTGCCACCAAGGAGTTGTTTGACTACCTCAGTAACCTCACCTCCAGTGATGGGTGAGTCATCCCCCTCTTCTCCAGATTCTGCTTCCACTACAGAAGGCGTGTCAGTGGGATTAAGGAGGTACTCAAAGTATTCCTTCCACTGCCCGACTATAATCTCAGCTGGAGTCAGCAAAGCCCCACCCGCACAATATACCATGAGAACAGAGCACTCCTTTCCCCAACTGAGCCGCCTGAGGGGTTCCCAGAATTGCTTTGAGGAAGTCCAAATGTCTTTTCCATGGCCTCACCGAACTCCTCTCACACCCGATTTTTTGCTTCAACCACTGCCTGAGGCACATTCTGCTTGGCCTTAAACTGCCTCCAAAGTCCCACAGGCTAACCAAGCCCAATAGGACTTCTTCTTTATTTTAATGGCTCCCGTCACCTCAGGTGTCCACCATCTGGTTCAGGGATTACCACCATGACAGGCACCGACCACCCTGCAGCTCCATGCAGCTAGCCTTAACAATCGAGGTGCGGAACATGGTCCATTTAGTCTCAAAGTCCTCAGCCTCCCTCCGAATGCTGTAGTTTTTTTGGAGGTGGGAGTTGACGATCTTGTGGATTGGGGCCTCTGCCAGGGGTTTCCACCACACCCTTACTAGGTGCGTCAGGTCTGTATTGCATCCACGCTCACCACCTGACCCAATCCACCACCAGGTGTTGATCAGTTGACAGTCCAGATCCTCTCTTCACCCGAGTATCCAGATCTGATGAAATACTTACAAAATCGATTATCAACCTGTGACCTAGGGTGTCCTGGTACCATATGCATCCTTACGTTTGAACATGTTGTTCGTTGTGGACAAACTGTTATTTGCACAGAAGTACAATAACAGAACACCACTCGGGTTCAGATCAGGTAAGCCATTCCTCCCAATCATGCCCCTCTAGGTCTCACTGTTGTTTCCTACGTGAACATTAAAGTCTCCCAATTGAATGACGGAGTCACCAGAGGGAGCACCTTCGAGCACCCCACCCAGCAACTCTAAGAAGACTGGGGATGCTAAACTGTCGTTTGGCACATAGTGAGCGCAAACAACAGTCAGGACCCGTTCTCTGGTATGAAGGCACAGGGAACCAACTCTTTCATCCACCGGTGAAAACTCCAACATAAAGGCAGCAAGCCAAGATGATACTAGGATACCCACCGAATCTTGTCGCCTCTCACTGAGGGCAACTCCAGACTGTAACAGAGTTGTTTATTGGGCTATTTAATGGGGTAATTAAATGTCATTATTCACTGATTAAACTTTCAAAATATGGGACAGTTTCAGCTGTAAGTGTAAAAATGAAGCAGGAAATATTCTTCTGTTTTTGCTTTTTGGAAATAACATTTAAAGTTTTTAAAGATGGGTTGCAAAGTCCACTGACAGACTCGCCAAGTGTCATAATTACCATGCACGCTTTGGAAAGCATGGAATATGAAGTAGAAATGCTGCATTGTCTCTCTGTTGATTTTTTTTTTCACTGTAAGTAAATGTGCCAACTGTGGAATGTCCCTTATTAAATATATTAATTTTTATCCTTCACCCATCTTTTCATTATGTTTCTTCATTGTACTTGTAGCTAATTTTGTCTGCCCATTACTTTTTAGCTTTGCTTTCTTCTCTATATTGTGTTCATATTTATCATTAGTTTAAGTGGATTTCTCCCTTATTTTACAACCCCTGCAATGCTTTACAAATTTTTATTCACAATAAAGCATAGAAAACATATTAAATGTTTAAACTGACACACTTTACGGTCCTGTTCCAACTTTTTTGGTGTGTTGCTGCCATCAAATTCTAATTGACCTCAGGGTTTATGACATTTGTAAACCATTACAACCTTAATTACAAAAACACCAGGGTTGCAAATAATTCAGAATCATCTACAATCACATTTGCTTTCTGGCCAAGAGCCTCACCAGCGCTTCTACTTTCTCCACAAGCTGCAAAGAGCCAGAGCCCCGATCATGTGCACTTTCTACAGGGGCGCGATTGAGACCATCCTGACCAGCTGCATCACAGTGTGGTATGGCGCCTGCACAGCATCTTGCAGCAGGACCCTCCAGCGCATCGTGAGAGCAGCTGAGAAGATCATCGGTGCCTCCTCTCCCCCCCCCTCAAAGAGATCTATAACACCTGCCTCACCTGAAAAGCCCTCTGTATTGCTGTGGATCCCACCCACCCATTACACACCCTCTTCAGCCAGCTGCCACCAGGGAGGAGACTGCAGAGTCTCCGGGCCAGGACAAGCAGACTAAGGGATAACTTCAATCACCAGACTGTCAGGGCACTCAACTCCCTTCCTGCTCTGCCCCCCCCCCCCCCCCCCCCCCCCCCCCCCCCCCCCACACCCCCCCCCCCCCCCCCCCCCCCCCCCCCCCAACACACATACACACACTAAAACCCTCCCTTTTCCCATCACGTCTCACCTCTTTTCTTTTCTCTCCTGCAGCAGGCAAATAGACATTCCTTTGTAGTGCTGCACAGTGTCACACAGACACAAGACCTGAGCCTGCCAGTTGTCAAATGGAAACTCTCCGGACCTTTCACAGTGCTCACTTTGCTCATGTCGACTCAAGGAAAGAAGGGAAAACTCTTAATGCATCACATGAAAAGGCTCAGGGACATGAATAGTGGCTCCTAACATCAGACACAGCTGACTTAGAAAGCAGCCATTTTTCTGATAGTAGAGGGAGTTTTTCTATATGTTAGCATGATATTTACATTGCATTAAGCAGGTCTCAAAATGGTCCAAACAAGCTGTATTTCACAAGATAAAATTATTCTGGAAATGCTCCTCTCAGGTCCTGCTGGAGAAAGCCAGACATAAAAATGTAAAAAGTAAAATGCCCTTAATTTGCTGCCACAATCAACCATCAAGAAAAAGTAATCACATTTCACCCAATGAGTGAAAAGGGCATTCTTTTTAGTTAAGTCCATCACAGACATAAATTCTCCACTTGCCCTGTAGGTGGTTTTTGTCCTCCACGCTCTGCCAAAGGCCTGGGAACTCCAGGGTCCTGCACAGTATTTTAGTTGTTCCTAGGATGGTCATCTTCTAGACAAATATTTTAGATATAATTTCAAGAATCTGCTAGAACCACTCCTCCAGTTTGAGGGTCACTACCCCAAATGTTCCTATTACCATGAGGACCATGTTGCCTTCCCCTTCCACATCTTCTCTAGCTCTTCTCTGAGCCCTTGGTATTTCTTGAGCTTCTTGTGTTCCTTATTCCTGATGTATCGCTTAGTATAGATCTATCACTATTGCTTTCTTACTCTGCTTGTCCACCACTACGTCCAGTTGGTTAGTCATCACCAGTTTTTCCCACAGGATCTTAGCTTAGTCATTCTCAACCATCCTTTGGGGCATATCCTATTTTTGACTTAGGGACTTTCAGGTCATACTTGGCAGTAGCTGGTGTTTTGCTTCTCTAGTGTTTCTGCCCATTCTTTTCTGGGCCATGCCTGTACCTGTCTTTATAGCTGCTATGATACCCGACAGGAGTTTTCATGTTCTGCTGAAGTTGATTATTCACTCGTATTTGGATGGGACCAGTCCCTTTTGGGCGTTAACAGGACTGTCCATCCTTTCGTCAGCTTATTCCTGGTGTGTCTTAACCCCTTGGCTGGCAGGGGCCTGCCCTTGGGCCCTTTTCAGTGTTTTCTGACTTTAAATTGTCATAACTTTATAGTAACGCTACATTAAATTCTTACCACATGTGTATTTGGCAGAGTAGATGCCCCGAATTGGATTGACACCTCATTTGGCCAATCATGTTATGAAATTGAATCCCCAGAGCCAATAATAACCAGACAGTGTCATGTGACTTTTCTGGACATGCCCCCAAATGCTCACCAATGGTTCTGAGTGGTCAACTCTGACCCAAAATCTAAAACCACAGATGTATAGCCAATAAAATTCCCTTCATGTGCATGTATGGCAACTGGGGGTGTGTTTTAACATGAATCCAAAAACTTAATGATCAATGGGCGCGTTTTCGGTGCGTAAAGCCGAGCAGGAAGTAACAGTCTGTGCGCCATCGTGATCGCGATGGTGTTTACAGTACTTTTTCTCAGTAACAGATCGTATAAATACCTCAAAACAAGCTATCTTTATTCAATGAAGTGACAAAGTGACTCACGAGAGTGGATTATTATTTTTTGGAGGATTTTTTTGCTGATTTGACTGTTGGTAGGTGGTAGGTGTACATTATTATTGTCATTTTCGTTTAGATGGAAATGTGTTTTTTTATGGTGAGGTAGACATGCACCATTACCTACACAAACCACCGTACGCTGTTGCAACGCTGCTTATATTGTGTGTCTGTGCACGCTTTATTGTTTACAGGCGTGCTTTACACGTTGATATTTGCAATGTCCAGGTGTTCAGGGGAAGGGAGGGTGAATTGTAAGTATGGATTGAGTGTTTCGCAGGCGTCTTTTTTATTATATCCGCATCACCCCATGAAAGGCAGGGTAAGGTGGACAGTGTCTCAGAGCATTTTTTGAGATTCGCCGTGATCACTTCATAGCCATTTTGGAGATTGAGAAATGGCACAGCGGGCCGACAGCAAGACAAATGTAGTGTTTACATTTACTGTTACTTTTTATCCATATATAACGGATTTTTTTGGGTGTGGGTGTGAAATAATTACTGAAAACGGACTGGGTTTTTTGTGAATGAAGGCCCAGCATTTTCCTTCTTTTGCAAATTAGGGCAACCTCTGATTTATAAGTCTATAATTATAATGACTTCACACTATCAGTAAATTTGTATATAGCAGAGGATTTCTCTGTACATTATCTTTCATTGGAGCCCTCATTGAGGGCTCCTCAAGCATTGAGGAGTTACAGCCATTTGAAGTTTGCATATCAAAGGCTGGGTCAGATTGTGCCAAATGGTTTCCAATGACACATGTGAGGCCAAGCCTGGACAGCAACACACAAAAACCTTTACAAAACAGTAGCTACCTTGATACAGTTTGAAATACACGTTGACAAGACTTCATTCTACAGCTTCATTATATTTTCCAGTGGATACCTCCTACACTCAGTGTGTAATTACATACACAGTAAAAATGACAGTGTTAAAATCTCAGGTGTAGTGTTAAATAAAAAGTGTAGTAACATGAAACAATGGAGCAAAGTCCTATACCTTATTACCTTACAATACAAAGCGCCTTGAGGCGACTGTTTGTTGTAAATTGGCGCTGTATAAATAAATTATATTGAAAATTGAAAAATTATATTGTTTCATCTTAAACCACTGATTGAAATGACCCACACCTTCTTTCACACTTTGGCACATATGATTATGCACACGAACAATAGAGGGTCATAACCACCTCCAGGGGACTATGCCCACAGGGGTTTAACATGTTAACTGACAGTTTAGTGTCATGTTACACTGCACGAAAAGAGGAGTTATTGTCCCCGTATACAGACGCGGGTGTAGTTCACGGCAGCTTACGGGGAGGCGTGCGCCTGAGACGGATATGGTTGTTTACGTACCAACCTAAGCAGCGCTGCTTCCCGAAGCAGCAGCAGGACCAACCTGACTTCTCATTCATTGGATGAAAAAAAATGACATCACAATCCATCACTCACATATGATTGGTTGGTAGATGTGTAACCCTATTGGCCTTTATATAAACAGGCCTTGGTAAGCCCCTCCCTAATTAACAATAATAAAATATAATAATAATAGTAATAATAGTAATAATGAAAACAATTGTGAGGCTTTTTTTTATTTATAAAGACACACTATATAAAATATACACACATAATTATATATCTATATACACACACTATGAACTATAATGCTTTGTAACTTCCGGGCCATGTGGTGGTGGCTCTCTCTCTGAGCACTGGACAGCATACAAACACTTATGGTTCATGGCATTGTATTTATGGCAAGCTTCAAGTCTGTCCTGCAGTGTGGTGCACAGGTCCCTGAGCTCCTGGCTGCAGAAGCCTGCGGCTCTTACAATCTAGCCCGATTCGGTCCCTGAGACACCATCCTCCTCATCAGACATGAGGTCTTGACACTGACCTTCCGCTGCAGTACACTCAGCCTCGCCTCCAGCAGCTGTTGACAAAGAACACACATTAAATAAGTCATTATGAAACTATATGAAACATTATGAAATTAAATAAGTCATTATGAAACATTATGAAACGTCATGAAACTACACTAAAATTTAGAGTCTCTTGACTTAGAATTCACACATAAAGATAACACACTGATTCCAAAAAAAAAAAAAAAAAAAAAAATTGAAAAAAAAGAAAAAAAGAAAATGTACAGTGGCTTGTGAAGGATTGAAGCTAATCAATAAATTAATTAATTAAAGTTCACATGAGCCTCACTGGGGTGGCTGTAGTTCAGGAGGTAGAGCAGGTCACCTAGTGATCGGAAGGTCGGCAGTTCGATTCCTGGCTGCTCCGGGATGCATGCCAAAGTATCCTTGCGGAAGATACTGAACCCCAAGTTGCTCTCTGATGCAAGCGTTGGAAGTGTGAATGTTACATAATAAAAGCACTTAGTTTAGTGAAACATGGAAGTGCTTGTGTGAATGCAGACATGTTGTGTAAGTGCTTTGAGTACTCAGACAGAGTAGAAAAGCGCTATATAAGAACTAGTCCATTTACCAAAGTTAAAGTTCACATGAGCCTTAAATCATTAATTTATTGATTACCTCAGAGGTTGGTTAAGAGAATATTGGGGAGTGAACAGCATCATGAAGTCCAAAGAACACAGCAGACAGGTCAGGTAAAAGGTTGTGGAGAAGTTTAAAGCAGGCTTAGGCTATAAAAAAGATTTCCCAAGCTTTGAACATCTCACAGAGCTCTGTTCAATCCATTAACTGGAAATGGAAAGAGTATGACACAACTGTGAACCTAACAAGTCAAGACTGTCCACCTAAACTTACAAGGAGAGCAGCTGGACCGGTTTTAGTATGATGCAGAAGCATAAAAAAAAGGCTGAAATGGCCTTTTATTGAAGTTTCACAAATCACATACTTAATTTTGAATATTCTGCTATTAGTGCAGCATACTCTAGTCCACGTCTGATGTGTGTAGGTATTGTAGCTTTGCAGCTGTGGTAGTTTTAGTGTGGTCCAGATGCATAAAAAGTGCTGAAATGGCCCTTTATTGAAGTTTAACAAATCGGATAAAGGTTTCACAAATCACACACATGGTTTTGAATATTCTGCTATTAGTGCAGAGTAATCTAGTCCATGTTTGAAGTGTCTAGATGTTGTATTTTTGCAGCTGGATCAGTTCTACTGTGGTCCAGATGCATAAAAAGGATTGAAATGGCGTTTTGTTGAAGTTTCACAAATCAGATAAAGGTTTCACGAATCACAAACTGGGTTTTAAATATTCTACTATTT
>VUQJ01043743.1:0-15599 GCA_015108635.1 Andinoacara biseriatus
AAAAAATCAGGGGTTCCTGAAATACTTAATAATAATAATAATAATAATAATAATAATAATAATAGCACTTTGCCCATTCTGTTGGTTTAATAACAATTAAAAAAAAACATTTAAAAAAGTAATAAACATGTTTGTTAAGCATATTCATTCAAAATTTTAGTAGTAAAAGGATTTCTTAATTGAAAGTGTGTTTTAATGTGTTGATAATTTGTTTACAATTAATTGCAATTAATTAATTACAAACCCCGTAATTAACTTGATCAAAAATGTTAATCGAGTTCATCACTATTTTAAATGCAATAAATTTTCTGTCACAAACCAATTAATTATTCTTGAATTATTATTTTAGTATGGCACATCTCTTGTAAAACATTATAGTAATTTTATGGGCAAAAACTACTTTTCCTGATAGCCCAGACAACCATTAACAAGTCAGAAGACGCCTGTTTAGTTTGTTTAGGTGCGCTTGGTCAGAAAACTGGATGCATTCATGAAACTCCAACATCAGAAGCTTATTCTTGGGGGCAATAGCGAGAGCTTGGACTCCCCTCAGGAGAAACTCAGTTTCAACAGCAAAAACATAACCCAACAAAAATTGACTGCCAAGTTGGAAAACCTTAAATTTAGGGAATTCACGCAGTAGTTTAGATGCCATTTTATTGATAGTCTCCTAATGTCCTGTTTTCTGGAGGCCACCATGCGGTTGCTTTGTGCATGCCGCACTCAGTCCTGTCGCACGTTTCCAAAGACGACATTTCTGCCCCCACAAAACTCAGCCATATAGTTGATCAGCGTTACACACCCCACCCACCCCATCAACTTGACACTGTTCTAAATCGCTCATTATAACATACTGTACAAAAATCTTGAGCTACAGCTAATTTCTTTATATTTTACAGGAAATGGGTGCAGCCATTCATTGAAATGTGCAAACTTATGTGAATCAACTTTATAAGATTAAAACAAATCAAAGTCAGTATTTGGTATGACTGCCCTAATTCTTCAACACAGCCTGAACTCTCCAGGGTTCTTGAAGAACACCCAAATCTCTTCTTTGGATGGTGGCTGCTGTCTGTCTAGATGATTCCATCTGCTTCAATAATGTTGAGGTCCGAGCCCTGGGGAGGTCAGTCTCTGACAGATGGTGTTCTCGTGTAGATGTATTCTTCTTCCTTCATTGTTCTTCCTTCTATTAATATCAAGTGTGCCTTTACGGTGTTGGCAGCATGTTTGGGACTTTTTGGGACTAATGAGTCCATAAATTTTGACATAATCTCCAACATCACAGACTGAAATGCAGCCCAAACTACAACGAAAGCATTTAAAACTATACAAGTCAAAGGGGCATGTTTATAGTGGAAAGTAGATATGCCCCAGGAGAAGGAGGGGTGACTCCCAGCTGCTGGGAGCAGGCTGTGCAGTAATTTTAAGTGGCTGTATCTGTATTTAGTTATATAAAGAGGGAGAAATATCTGCAGCAGATAAGTCATACATTATATTGTATATAAAAGATAATCACCAGAATACACAATGAGATGATAAATAATTACAAAGGTATCTTCAGCTTATTATTTTAGTGTGGTCTAAAAGGTTTGACAAATACTAGTTTTCCTAGTGCTGTGTAAAGATGTCCATCTTTTAGCTTTAGAGAGTAATCTCTTCCATTCTTTACATTATTACTGTCATAACTATCCATGTTTTTTGTTTTAACCTGCTGCTAGCAGAATGCCCACATTTAATGATGCCATTTGCTTCTATTGGATTAATTTTTGATGGCCATGTTCGCAACAATAGGAAAAAGCTAAACGTGTATATTTATGGCATATGTGGATTTGGTCATATGACTATAAACCAGAGCCTTCTCAAAACTGAAATGCTGAAGAATAAAAATAAGCAGAAATTTTGGAAACCCAAGAAAAAAAAGACTGGGTTTGGATAACTTGTATCATTTTCATTCTGGTAACTGAGTTGAGCTGGATTTTGTTAGCATTACCTGGGAGTTAATGGTTACAATATCTAATGCATAGATCCATCTATCCATTCTCTTCCACTTATCCGCGGCTGGGTCACGAGGCTGCAGCCTAAGCAGAGAAGCCCTTACCTCCCTTTCTCCAGCCACCTTATCCAGTTCATCCAGGGGTCCACTGAAGTGTTCCCAGGCCAGCCCAGTGGCCTCCTCCCAGTGGAACACCTCACCTAAGAGGGGCCCAGGAGGCATCCAGAAAGATGCCCACCTCAACTGGCTCTTTTCGACATGGTGGAGGAAGAGCTCTACTCTGAGCCCCCTCCATAAAGACTGCACTCCTCAACATATCTCTAGCCACCCTTTGGCGGAAGCTCATTTCTGCTGCTTGTATTCGCGATCTCATTCTTTTGGACCCTATCCAAAGCTCGTGATCATAGGTGATGGTAGGGACGTAGATTGACTGCAGATGCAGCCTCAACAATGGAGGTATGGAACATGGGCCATTTGGACTCTGTCCTCAGCCTCCCTTGGAATGCTGTTGAACTTTTGCAGGAGGTGGGAGTTGAAGCGCTTGTGGACTGTAGACTCTGGCAGGCATTCCCAACGCTCCCTCACTATACATTTTGGTGCAGCAGGTCTGTCCAGTGTCCTCCCTCACCACTTGAGCCAATTCACCACCAAGGTAGTGATCAGTTGACAGCTCAGCTCCTGTCTTCACCCAAGTATTCTGAACATACGGCCACAGATCTGATACGATTACAAAATCAATCAACAACCTGCAACCTAGGGTGTCCTGGTGCCACGTGCACTTATGGACATTATGTTTAAACTAGGGCTGCAACTAAAGACTATTTTAGTAATCGATTATTCTGATGATTAATGATTTTTTTAAAAAGGCACATTCTGGAAATTTTTCATTCACTTAAGCCTTTTTGATAAAATATTAGAAATATATTAAAAGATACAAATAAACAAAGAATTCAATTAATTTTAAAAATAAGAAAATAAACATTTTATTGCCTAAAATGAAATAACAGCAATTCTTCAGTGAATTTGAATCAGGTCTAGCTAAACTATTCCACTTGAGGAGTTTTGGGTAAAACATATTTACAGACAAAGGTGATTTTTATCTTAATTGCAAAATGTATATATATATATCTTGTATATAGTTTTGGCTTAATTACAGCTGTGAATATTTTGTTTTTTCAGCAAATGGTCTTTTTTTGAGTCTGTACTCCAGCTAATGATTAATGGATTACTAAATTAGTTGTCAGTTATTTCCATAATCAATTCATCACAATTAATTTGATTAATCGTTTCAGCCCTAGTTTGAACATAGTGTTTGTTATGGACAAATTGTGGTTTGCACATTAGTCCAAAAACAAAACACCACTCGCCACTCACCAGTCTCCCGCTAGGACAATGGAGTCACTGGATAGAGCACTCTGCCCAGCAACTCCAAGAACGCTGGGTACTCTGAACCGTCATTTGATGCATAAGCACAAATAGTCAGGACCCGTTCCCAGGCACAAAGGTGAAGGGAAGCAACCCTCTCATCTACTGGTGAAATCTCTAATGTACAGGCATTATGCTGAGGGGATACAAGAATTCCCACCCAGCTTGCTCCCTTTCACCGAGCACAACTCCAGACTGGAACAGAGTCCAGCCCCTCTCTAGGAGACAGGTTCCAGAGCCCAGGACTTGTGCTGAGGTGAGCACAACAATATCTAGCTGGTATCTGTCAACCTGATGCTCTAGCTCAGGCTCATTCCCCACCAGAGAAGTGACATTTCATGTCCCAATACCCAGCCTCGATAGCTAGGAATTGGTCTGCCGGGCTCTCCGCCCTTAGCCACCGCTTGACACATGCTGCGCCCAACACACATTGCACCTGACCCCTATGACGTATCCTGTGAATGGTGGACCTACAGGAGGGCGGGCCCATATTTTCTCTTCGGGCTGCACCCAGCCGGCACCATGAGCTAATACCTACCTACCTACCAGACGCTCCCTCCTCAGGCCTGGCTCCAGGGTGGGACCCTGTAACCCTATCCAGGGCAGGGTTAACTGTTCCCTTGGTGTGTATTCCATGGGGGTCACTGGAATCGCTCTTTGCCTGGCCCCTCACCCTGATCAATTGGCTATGAGAGACCCCATCAGGGGGTAATGCCACTGGACAACATAGCACCTGGGATTACTGGGACACACGGTTTTATGGACACAGTTTCTACTGAAACTTTAGTTACAAAACAAAGGAAAAATAAAGGTCTGAACTGTGTATAGCAGGGGTGGGCAACTCCAGGCCTCGAGGGCCAGTGTCCTGCAGGTTTTAGATGTGTCCCTGACCCAACACACCTGAATCAAATGGCTGAATTACCTCCTCAGTCTGCAGTCAAGTTCTCCAGAGTCCTGCTAATGACTTGTATATTTGATTCATGTGTGTTGAAGCAGAGACGCATCTGCAGGACACTGGCCCTCAAGGCCTGGAGTTGCCCACCCCTGGTGTAAAGAGTAGACAGAAGGCTCATTTTGGTAGTTAATCCAAACCTTTGCTGCCATGAGGTTACATAGTTCATAGATTTCATAGTCTGTGCAAAGATCAGGAAAAATCATGCCAGTCTTGATGGAATTTGGAGGCATACAAATTCAAATTGTATAATTTGGTACCAGTTGTCAATCCCATCTCTAGTCAAAGTGCAAATAATATGGCATATGTTATTATCATTTTTTAATTTTTTTTTATTTTTGATACAGTAGTTGTTTGCATGTTAATCCTCATTACGTGTGTGGGTGGATTATGTTGCAGCAAAACCACAAGATGGGGGCTAAAATTGACTTTAAAGTATATATTGTTTAAGAGCAATTATATTTCCTCAAAATTAAAATTGCAACACTGGCAGAAAATGAAGGTAGTAGGTTTTTCTGTCTGTATTTAAATGTACTTCATGCTGATGGGGAATTTTGATGTTATATTGTCCTTATTCTGTCTTTCCATCATCTTCAGTATTCTGCAGTGGAAACTGGGCTACGTCCTTGGCTGTTACATGGGATTGGCAATTGAAGTAGACTCTTACACAAGCATCAGTCAGCACTGAAACTTACATTAGGACATTCAGTGTTACACGTGTGTGTGTGTGTGTGTGTGTGGATGTTCTACTGTCCTGTAAGCATTACATTCAGAGCCTATTATCTGTTTTGAACATTGTAGCTTGGACTGTTTAAATGTGTAACAAAACATTCTGGAACATCAAGTCTTTGTTTAAAATTGTCCATGCCACATGGTGAAGCTTAATGTTGTCATTTACGAAATGAGCATATAGTAATATGGGTTAAATACTTCATCTATCATGTAACCAAGCACATTAGATTTTTACAGGTGATATTGACTACATGTAGATATACTGAGCTATCAAAATGAATGCTATATTATATCTAAATGTGTCACTTATTAAAGATCTCTTTACCCTTGGGAACATTTAAACCCTTTTTTTTGGAAATGCTGTTTTGGATGAGAGCGTAGTCTGTTTACCACTTAAGTTTCATTTAGTGAGTTTCCATAAAATTGTACCCACAAATGTAATTATGACACAACAAGAAGTGGGGTTAGATTCCCACTATGAATGCTGATAGATGAAGGAAAATAATATAATTCAGTTCCTCTGAATAACTTTATGATTAAGTGCACCGGAGATGTTACTTGCAATCCCTAATTACAGAGGCGGACTATTAACTTTTAATAAGATGTTATGGCAAGGAGTCCAGTTTCCCCCACCGAACTGCATTCAGAGGCTTGTACTACAAAGTTAGATTGCATCTTATCCAGGGAACTTCTTTTTCTGGAGCTTGAAAAAGGTGACTGGACTTTAAGTTTCTTGAAGATGTTTCATCTCTTATCTGAAAGGCTGCTTCAGTTCTCCAAAAAAAAAAAGCCTTTAGGATGAGAGGTGAAATGTCTTCAAGAAACTTGAAGTCCAGTGACCTTTTTCATGCTCCAGAGACTACTATGACCTGGCTGAGAACCTACAGACATTCAGGGTTTTTTGTGCTACAAAAGTGGATCACTTCTTACTGGTGTAGATCACTGTAGTAACTTGCTGCCAACCTAATCTTCTCCAGAGCAGATTATATTCCAGATCAACTGGTACAAAATCACCACCATCCATCTGATTTTCCCATGTCTTAATATTAGAATCAATTTATTGTCATTACATGAAACATGTAACGAACATAAGTTCCAGAACACCTGTCCAAAAAGACAAACAAATCGAACCATCGGGGGAGATAGTGTCTGCGGCCTTGCAGCCATACAGAGGCACTGGTGTTTTATGGAGATAAGAGGGAAACAAAGCAAAACCATAGGACAGGTGAGGGGGAAAAAAATCAAATTTTGCCCAGTGGGGAACACTGTATGAAGCTTGAAAAACCTCTGCATAGTAAGCACATATAGCATATAACATGGAAGCACTAGGGTGGGGAGGAGCAGGGATGGAAGGAAGCCAGCGGAGGCGAAAGGGTCGGGCTTCTGTGGGGCTGACTCAAACTCCCCCCTCAGCTAACAGCACTGATGAGAGGTGGAATGTTCATCAGCAGCTAGGTGTATGGAAATCAGATCAGAAAACAGGACAGTGGGGGTGTAGAGCATCTGTTTACAAAACATCCAGGAGAAAAATGAGAGAACCCGCAATCAATGCTAAAAATCTAATCCCCCTCAGTTGCCGTGAATGAGACTTTGGATGGATCATGAAATCATGAACGAAGTGTTACACTGAGTGCTTGTGATAGAGAGCATGCGAGCGCATGTTGGGTGTATGCCGTATTTTCCTGACTATAAATCACACTTTTTTCATAGCATAGAGACTTATGCTCTGGGGCGACTTATATGTGAAATTATTAACACACAATTTCACATTCATTATTTTCACACTGAAAATTGCAAGAGGGCACTCTAGGCTTGTGTATCTGAAACCACTGAACCTTTATATTTTTTATTTCATTAATGTTATATTTCATTAACATTAATGATAACGTATAGACAACTAAGAAGGGCTGCAAAAGGGCTTTTCCAGTATTGCTCTGTCTCCAGCCTTGGTGGGGGTGCTGTTCTCATGTTGTTCCCCTGCCACTGAGAGTACACCCTGGATGGTTCGGTGGAGAACATCCGGTTTATTCTTCTGGCTTCTATTTCTCTGGTATAGCTCTTCAGGCTGTTAGCCAAGGCTGTGAGTCTTTTCTTGACAGTCTCTAAGGCCTATGGTATGGACAGCCTGCTGTACTTCTTGGGTGCCCCTTTCTTCATCACGCCTTTCTGCAACTCTGAGAGATGGCTAACTTCTCTCTGTGCTGCTTTGAACTTAGCCTCTAGTCGCCGTTTCCATGGAGGGTATTGCTCCTTATTGCTGTTCATCTTGTAGCCAAGCATCTCAAGGATCACTACTGCCATGGCATACATCAGCTGATTGGTTTCAGTGATAGTCGTAGTAGGAAATGTCCATAGTCTTCTAGTAGATCTTCAGAGAGTACTTCACATAGTCTTGGTAGTTCGTGTCGAGGGGTCCAGTTTTCCTTCTTAGCCATGATCTTCTCTTTCAGGTCAGCTGCTCTGGCGCTCAGTGTACTAGTTACAATTGGGGCTTGGTGCTCAATCTTGGAGTGTCACGGTGATGAAATCCCCCCTGACCTGTGGTCTTGGCTCCCCCTTGCCGTAGCTTTTGTGTTGTACCTCGTCAATCTCTAGTTGCGATAACATTTGCTTCCTTTGTATGTTGGAACATTGAGCCACAAGTTGTTTCGCCGTCAGTTGGGATGCTGGGTTTCGAAGTCTCCATAGGTCCCACATCCTCTTCATGTAACCCCGCTGGCTGGGATTCCATGTGTAGTAACATCCCAACAGTTCCCAATTCTCATCTCGTGTCCATTTATGCCATAACCATCTAGTTCCAGTAGCCCACTTATCTTCAGAATGCCCTGGTTCCTCAACACCTGACGCGGACCTTAGCAAAAAAGCAAAGATTAGGGTTTTTTTTAATATATATGGAGATATGGAGATAGAGATATGGAGATAGATAGAGATATATAGATAGCTCTATATCTATTATATACACACACACATACACCCAGTGTCTCACAAAAGTGAGTACACCTCTTACATTTCTGCAGATATTTAAGTATATTTAAGTCTTTTCATGGGACAACACTGACAAAATAACACTTTGACACAATGAAAAGTAGTTTATGTGCAGCTTCTATAACAGTGTAAATTTATTCTTCCCTCAAAATAACTCAATATACAGCCATTAATGTCTAAACCAGTGGCAACAAAAGTGAGGACACCCCTTCAGCAAACTGTTTGCAGGCTTTCTTGTGTACAGACTTCAGAAGAGGCTTCCTTCTGGGTGACAGCCATGCAGACCAATTTGATGTAGCGTGCAGCGTATGGTCTGAGCACTGACAGGCCGACCCCCCCACCACCACCACCACCACCACCACCACCTCTTCAATCTCTGCAGCAATGCTGACAGCACTCCTGCGTCTATCTTTCAGATACAGCATTTGGATATGACACTGAGCACGTGCACTCAGCTTCTTTGAACGACCAACGCAGGGTCTGTTCTGAGTGGACCCTACTCTTTTAAAATGCTGGATGATCATGGCCACTGTGCTGCAGCTCATTTTCAGAGTGTTGGCAATCTTCTTGTAGTGCAACAATTTGTCTTTTAAGATCCTCAGAGTTCTTTGCCATGAGGTGCCATGTTGGAACTTTCAGTGTGAGAGAGTGTGAGAGCTGTACTACATAATTGAACATACCTGCTCCCTATGCACACCTGAGACCTAGTAACACTAATGAGTCACATGACATTTTGGAGGGAAAATGACAAGCAGTGCTCAATTTGTACATTTACGGGTGTAGTCTCTTAGGGGTGTACTCATTTTTGTTGCAACCACTTTAGACATTAATGGCTGTATATTGAGTTATGTTGAGGGAAGAATACATTTACACTGTTATATAAGCTGCACACAGCTTTTCATTGTGTCAAGATATGTATCTATACACATCTTGATATATGTATCAATATATGTGTGTGTGTGTGTGTGTGTGTGTGAAATATTTTTTTTATTTTCGCCCTCATGTACAAAAAAAATAAAATCCTAAAGCCAGCATCCAGACCCCTAAACAAGGACAGAGAGTAGCAAAAACCAGGCTAAGAAGTGAGTTCAGACAATACGGCACAGGATGGCAACAAGAACCCAAGTTTCTATCTGTATCAATGGCAGAGAAGCAGTGGAAACTGTGGAAACCTCCGTGCCAAGTCAGAAACATGCAGGAAAGTCTAGTGCCTGAGGCCCTCACAAAAACCAACTGAGACCCACAGCACAACCGGCCCCACCCAGGCAGCACGGGCACCCAGAAGAGGAGCCCAAAGACCAGGAGGGATACCGGCCAGCACAATCTGGGCACCCAGGCACAGCCACAGTGGCACAGGATGGCCTGGCCCAGCCCGGCCCGCAAGTGGGGATTCCTCATATCAAGCAGCTGACCTCAGTCACTGAACAGCTGGCAGTAGCTGATAGTGAGACACTAGGATCCCAGATTTCTAACTAAGAAGCCAGTCTATTAGCATCAATTCTAGGCTGTAGCCTTATTGATTAGCCTGCGATGCCAACTTCTGATTGGTTGAGTGTTGTCTAACATGTTGGTCAGGGATGCCTCATGGCCTTAAATGGTAGACTATAACTCATCATTGAGCAATATTAAAGCCATACCTACTGCTATGCAATATTGCTCAATGTAAGTAATATCTTTGCCTTATGATTATAGTGATTGCATTATGTAGTCATATTTCTGTATGCACAAGTATAACATGATGTGAATGTATTGTAAGTATCCATTATAAAGATACTCACAGGATTTCAGTCTCGTATAGCATGGTTTAAACTGTCTTGATTTAATGAGTATTGCTGATATTGACCTATGTATTTGCAGGAAAATGTATTATAGCTTTACTAACCGAGGGGTGACAAAGTGTCTGGATAGAAGTTTAGGGCAAGGCCTCCAAATGAGGGCAGAATAGTTTTGCAGGAGATGTCTGAAGGGTTTTCTGTTATTAAATGAGGCTGTAATGGTATCCAGAATTTATTTCATTTTTTGATTGATAGCAGCAGGATTTTACCATCAGTGATGGGGCTTTTTTTTAACTCATTCTGCTCATTCTATGTCAGATTTATTAAATAAAATATCCCTTTCTCTTTGTTCTGTGTCACCAGTTGATATAGGGTGAGAGGCAGGGTACACCCTGAACAGGTTGCCAGCCTGTTGCAGGGCCAACACAGAGTTATAACCATTCACACTCACATTCATGCTCACATTCACACCTGTGGGCAAACCTGACCCAGTAAGTGCATGTCTTTGGACTGTGGGAGGACACCGGAGTACCCGGGGAAAACCCACGCAGACACAGGAAGATCATGCAAACTCCATAGTGAGAGAGAGGCCGGGCCAAGGTGGAGTAGAACCCAGGCCTTCCAGATGGTATTCAAACTATGCTAACCACCGCGCCACCATGCTGCCTGATACTATAAAAAGCTATTTACAATAGTTTTTCTTACTACCATTGTTTGCATTGATATAATGTAGGCATATAGGGAATGATATGAAGTTAGCTAATGCTAATGGCCAAATGCCACTCCTGCTTGTTAATTGAGTGACGAGGCCTACATATGTAACTGGAAAGCACCTCTGAAGCCTAGGCAGTAATCACAGTCTTTGTGGATGTGTAGTATCATTTCTCGAGGTGCATGAGTGTCGAACTCTAAATCAGGACTTATTAGATCAATAGACTGATAATTTTTGCATATAATCCAGAAGAGTTACACTTGTATATCATGCATTTAATGTGTCCCAGAGTGACGTTTCCTTCCACTAATGGGTTTGCAGAAATGACATAAAAAGTATACACAACAAAAACATACTCCAGATGTCTTAACGAACAGCTGCTAAAAGCATTTTCTATGTTTGAATATTATCCACAATGTTGTGAGCATAAACTATCAAATTTTTGTTGCAACAACAGGAAGTGACATCTTGCTGGGAATTGTAGTTTTTTTTCATTCTTGAAGGCCTTTCACAGCTCCGCCAGTGCTGAAAACTAATATTTCACTATGGTTTTCTGAATACAAGTAGGGCTGCAACTATTAATTATTTCAGTAATGAAGTATTCAATCGATTAGTCCATCAATTAGTCAACTAATCGGATAAGAAATCATTTTTCATTTTAACAATTCATCAGCATATTTTAACTTTCATACTGCAGAAGTTTCTCTGTGTGAAACAAACAGTGGTGGATAGAGCAGCTACAAAGTTCTTAGACACTAGAAAAACATTTCCTTTCGCTCCACATGAGCTCACCGTCTCAGTAACGGCTCCGCATCTTTGCGCTTGATGCGCGGGTGCAGACAGACTGCACGTAAAACAGGTGTTTTTGTGTTTTTGTTGAAAAACTGGGGGCTGCATGCACTTAATGCTTCAATTCTTTTTATTCACAAGCACCCTCATAATTATGTTTCTACTGCATGCCCATTTTTAGTTGCTAATGAGGGATTAAAAAATGTATAATTTCAATTTCTGTAGCCCCCAAAGTCAAGCACACGAATGTAGTGAGATCAAACGTGCACATTGTGAAACTGCCCGTGATCTGTGGTAGATTGCAAATTGCGGTGAAACGATACACGGGCAAACGGTAATAATTGCCGGGGCGGAGTCAAGGATGCACTCCTGGGAGAGGCAGAGGAGCACAATCTTGCTTGGATTTTGTATCCAATAAAAGCAAGGATGTGGACAAATAAATTGGACAATATTCTGGCAATTTAGTGATATCTCCACAGTTGCGGTCTCGACTGGTCTTGAAATAAATTCCTGAGTCCGCAATGTCCGAGTCCATGATAAGACCGAGACCATCAAAAAGCGATCTCGAGACCAAGACCGTTCTCGAGTACTGCAGCACTAGTTTTTAGTATTCTCCTTTTGGAGGTAGGCATGTTAAGCATATCATTATCAACATCCATAATCAAGAGACAACCGCATGAATGTAAATACAGATTGGGTACAGCCAGCTGTTTAGGCAGATGAAACCAAGATGAATGTGTGATGGAAAGAGAAAAATATGCAGACGTGATCTGAAGGATGCCACATCAAGCACAGTGAAGGCAATGATGTGTGTCAGTGACTCTAGGCCACCAGTGTTTACTGATGATGTGACTACTGTTAAAGGAAAGGATAAATTCTGTGCAAAGTGCTCTTTGCTCACATTCAGTCAAACGCCGCAGAACAGATTGTGGGATGCTTGAAAGTACAAATGGATAAAGATCCAAAGCATATTGCAAAAACCAATAATGAATAGGCGGTTCTGCCGCATCATCTCAACACAACAGATCATGCTTTAATGAAGACAAAACTGAATGCAGAGACCCACAAAAAAGTCGCAACTGAAGGAAGCTGCAGTAGATGCCAGGCAGAGTATCTCAAGAGGGAGAAGAAGAATTTAGTGATATTCATGGGTCCCAGACTTCAGGCATTTAATGACTGCACAGACTGTGGATAAAATTGGCTATAATTCCTAAATGGTTCATCACCCCCACTTCGGAGGGTGGGTTGATGTGGATGAGAGTGTCTCTTTGTGCATTTGTCTTTGTCTTTGGATGTGGGGGTGTGCATGCGTACATGCATGTATGCCTGGTCCTGGGTCTGGAGCTTGCTGTGCATCAGCCCCTGTGGGTCATGTTTGCTCCCCACTGGACGTTGCTGCCCACCTAAGAGGATGCCACTTGGTGGTTCTGCAGTGCATGGCTGGGTGTCTTGGCATGGTTGTTGGCCTGTTCCCTTTGGGGTTGTGGTTCTGGTTGGCTTGGGCTGCTTTCGTGCGTGGGGGGTGAGTCCTGATCTGGTCTGTCTCTGACTCCCGGGGTCATTGTTGAGGCTTCTCACCACCCAGACTAACACACACAGAACAACAACAGAACAAGTGTGTGTTTGCTGTTGTTCTTGTTTCAGTTGTTGTTTTGTGTGTAAATGTGTGTGTGTGTGGGGGGGGTGTTACAGACTTTTTACACCCCCAACCCCCCATTCTCTTTATCATTTCTTCTGCCCATTCCTGTCTGTCGTTGTCATTGGACCATACTGTTTGTATATGGTGACCTCCCAAATAGCTGTGGCGGTAGAGGAGGTCACCTACTAATCGGAAGGTTGGCAGTTCAATCCCTGGCTGCTCCAGTCTGCATGCTGGAGAATCCTTAGGCAAGATACTGAACCAAGTTGCTCCGATGCAGCCGTCGGAGCGTCTATTAACACAACATTCTGGAGAACATTGAGATAAGCTGCAGTCCAAGGCCGCCAGGGAGCCAAATTCCTGATTCTACGACTTGTTTTGATACAGGCTGTACTGATTAATTTGTTGACAGCCTTCAGTCTTTCTGGCTCCTCTCTGTGGCAAAAAAAATACATTTCATCCGAATCTTCTTGGTTCGTTCTTTCGCCGTGCAGAAATAGGTACGTCTCCAAGATCTAATCCCTCTGAATCAGCTCCAGATACACTGAGTCTGAGTTTGAGTCTGTATCCTTCCTGCTTTCCCGTCCTAAGCAGCCTTTCCGAGGCCAAACAGCTGCCCAGACTTCCTGAATTGTAATTACATGCCAGGTATCTCCCGGTCCAATTCGGAGAAATCCTAGTGTCAATAAGCCAAATGTATATGTCCTCCATCAACAATACAGCCAGGCACGTCATCTTCCACCCTCCCAGGAATCCCTAACGTAGTGAGCCGGGAATGTCAATAGGATAAGAGGGAATAGGGTTCTCCTTTCCTCAATCTCCTTATGGTGAAAATTTGATCAAATAATGGCAATGAGAGGCCAGCTGATCAGATCCATAATTATAAATTCCAGTTTGAAAGTTGTGTGAAGAGAAGCTCTAGAGCAGCAAGCAGGAAAAACAGGAAGGATTAGGGAGAGAAGAAAAGTGCATCTGACTCCGTTGAGGAACAGAAGGGAAAAAAAATTATGATCAGAGATCCACTGAAAGCAGCTTTTGAGGAAAGTTTTTCTCTGGCTGGATTCTCTGTTCAAGCTTTTGCTTTTTGCTCAGTACAGTGAAGAGGCCCAGCTGACACTATGGCCACTGACACTGACTCACATTTTCAAAGCATCACTACAAGTTGACAAATCCCACATTCTGCTGTGAAAGTACCGTGAGCAGTTATGACACACTGTGTGTAGGCAGCTGTTATACATGAGGAGCTGTAACTGGAGGCCATATCAGCTGTCTGTCTCCTGGATCCAGATTGGAGCTGGTTTCACAGAAGAGAGACCTGAAAGTTTTCACCCTAATTTTAGTTTATCATTCAAAATCAATTACATACTCTTAAACATGATCTTTCAGTAGATCACTTAGCCATGTTATAGCAGATAAATGCTATCTTATTTCACAATAGACTGTATAGTTTAGAAAAAAATTTAACTTTTGTTACAGACGATTCAGTAAAAAACTTTTATTGTGCAAATAGAGTACCAACAAGATGGCGCTGGTGTGTGTGTTTATTTTTCTGGTGTTTTTGGTTCTCTGCACTAAAGAGATCGTGTCGATGCTGGTTTATGATCGCCAAACACTTTTGGATCTCCGGCCACCTATTGAAAATTTTGTTATCCGTGATTTTACACAGTATTCGTTGCCTCCATTCTTGACACAAATTCCAACTTACCTGTGCTGAGCTTCGGCTCTGCCCTCACGGCGGTGGCGCTGCCATCGCCGCGGTAGACGTGCAGGATGGCTGGTAAAGCTGAAGATTTCTCATCACCTTTCGTGGAGTGAATTTTCGTAACTTGAGGTCAGTGTATCGTGGTCCAGCTGAAACTCAGGCTCCGGTTCCAGTTCCTGTCAGATTTGGCCTGGTAAATGCCAGATCACTGGTAAATAAAACTTTTATCCTTCGGGATTTTTTCAGCTCCCGGGCGCTGGATTTCCTCGATGTGACTGAGACATGGCTGAGCGCTGATGAGACCAGCGCTCTGTCCGAACTCTTACCAGCTGATTGTTGCTATTTTAACTCCCTTAGAACTTCGACAAGAGGAGGTGGCACAGCAGCTGTTTATAAAAGGGATTATAAATGTAATCAGTGTTTTTTATCGACTTCTGTCTCCATTTATGAATTGACTCTATTTGAGGTGGGTCGCTCTAACCCGGTACTGTGTGCTGTCATCTACTGACCTCCCAAATACAATAAGGACTTCATAACCTGGATCTTGTTCTTTCTCATGGTCTGCCTGTGTTAAACCAGGAGATTTGCAACACTGCTTTTTCCGATCACATGTGTTATTTGGAGTTGGGTTGTCTCATACCACAGTTAAAACTTGCGCCCCTGTTCGGCGCTGTCGAATCTTCAGCCCTTCCGCTGCTGATCAGTTCTCTGCTGTTTTCAACCAGTTCTGTACTCCCCCTGATTCCATTTCCTCTGATCCAGAGAAGCTCAGTGTCTGGTTTAATTCCTCTTGTCAAACCATCTTGGACTCTGTGGCTCCACTAAAATCTAAACAGCCCAAAGCTCGATCTGAGCCTTGGTTCAATGATAGAACCCGTGAAGTCAGACGGGA
>VUQJ01043753.1:0-10330 GCA_015108635.1 Andinoacara biseriatus
CTTTAACATTTGGGTCTCTCAGTGTCCTTGCCTCGGCACCCTTGCCCATTTTTTCTATACTTCTATCAGCGCTCAACTTTTAACAGTTGCAGTTTGTTTACTTAGAATTTAACATTCAATTCAGCAGACTTTAGTTATTTAACCAACAGGCTTCTGTCTACCTTTACCTTTTTATGAGGTCTCATTGTGAGTATTTGACCAGTTAAGGCCCCGAGGTGAGTCATGGAGAAAATATTCCCCTTGGTCCTCTCATGCAAATCATCCTCCTTTCATGAATCACATCGGGTCACCATTTGTTACGTACCTGTTTTTTTGTGAAGGAAGAAGTCTTAAATACAAGATCCGGGCAGGCAAAGAAAGTTTCAGGAAGAAGATGGAGGAACAGCTCCAACAAAACAATGTCCGAGAAGTCTGGAGAAACATGAATAAAATCTCTGGCCACTTCAAGGACAATGGAGGAGCCACAGTATCTGCTGACCAGGGGTGGGCTAATGACCTAAAACTGTTTTTCAATAGAATTTTAATGTGAACGTGTACTGCACTGAACGTAAGCAATAATTCATGTTGCCACACAGTACACACTGGCAGTGGAGCAATTTGGCATCTGAATAGCCGGTCTTGTGCCAAAAAGGGATTTCCGGTATTTGCCCCAAATATTATTGCTGGTATTTATACTGTTGTAAATGACTTGTGGGCCAATAATCTGTAAAGAATATCTCAAACATCATCTCTTATGAATGATATAAATTATTTTTGATTCATAAGATCATTTATGTCACATGGTACACACTGCAGTCAGTTTTTGGCAAAGTGACTTTCATATTCTAGCGTTTCTGTTAACATTAGATGCCATTCTGTGCAGATGTTCTGATTTCCCATTATTTTGTTGGTACTTGAACTTGTGTGTGGCAGGGAAGGAGAGTGAAAGGAGAGGCAGGGGGAGTCCCATTTTGTTGTTTTTGCCGTGGTTACAGCACACAGCAACCATTTAATTGTTAATAAAAGGGCAACTTTTTCTGGCAATCTGTTCCCATCTTCTTCAAAATCACTTTAGTTAATTACAAGGTCTGTAATTAATTAATCGCAAACAAATTATCAACAAATAAACACTTTCAATAAAAAAAACTTGCTACTAAAATTTGTTTTTTGAAATGTTTTTTTTTTAATTGTTATTAAATCAACAGACTGGGTAAAATGTTATTATAGTTATACAGATTTCAAGTATTTCAGGAACCCCTGATTGTTTAACTTTTTTGAAAAATAAAAAAATAAATGTAAACAGCACAATAGACAATAATGATAACACCATTATAATTATTTACATATTTTGGCCATTAACCCCACGTCATTTGGGAAGAAACCCACGCAGACACAGGACAACACGCAAACTCCACACAGAGAGAGGCCTGGATCAAGGTGGAATCAAACCCAGGCCTTTCAGATGTTATTCTGTGAGGCAGCAGTGCTAACCACCATGCCACTGTGCTACGTTAGTTTCCTCCGGGTACTCCGGTTTCCTCCCACATTTGTAGCTTCAACTACTGTATACAACAGTAGTCTTTTCGAGAGACCCATCAGAGCGTTTTTTTAAAGCTAAAGTTTCCCTCAGTGGACCAAGAGAAGTGGCTTTGTTGCCCATCGTTGTTGTTTTTGGATGTGTTGTCGCTTGTGCATCAGATTTACAGGCGTGCTGTAAACACAGGAATACAAAGGTTCTGGCTCTGAACATTAAAACAATTTGATTAATTGCGATAAAATTTTTAACGCGTTAAAATCTTTGTAATTAATGAATCGAAATTACCGTGTTAAAGTCCCAGTCCTGCATTTTATATATAAGCTCCTGTTGCTCCTGTTCATAAAATAACTAAGATCCATGAGTATATCAGCAAGATGGCCACAAAGGATCAGGTGCTTAGTGAGTTCCTCAGGCAGCAGAAACCCAAGAAAGAAGAGGAGGAAGAACAGGAACCATCACGGAAGGACAGGCCTCTGCACGGCATGTACCACCTGCAGATAGAAGAAGTGGCTGACGTAGAAAAATCCTACCAATGGCTGGACAAAGCTGGAATGACAGACAGCACAGAGGCACTAATCATGGCAGCACAGGAACAAGCTCTAACCACAAGATCAATAGAAGCCGGGGTCTACAACACCAGGCAAGACCCCAGGTGCAGGCTGTGGATGCTCCTGAAACAATCCAGCACATAACAGCAGGGTGCAAGATGCTAGCGGGCAGGGCATACATGGAACACCATAACAAAGTGGCCGGCATAGTATACAGGAACATCTGTGCCAAGTATGACCTGGAAGTCCCAAGGTCAAAATAGGGCATGCCCCCAAGAGTGGTTGAGAACAACAGAGATAAGGTCCTGTGGGACTTCCAGATACAGACAGACAAACTTGTGATGGCTAACCAACCGGACATCATAGTGGTGGACAAACAAAGGAAGAAGGTCATAGTAATAGACATTGCAATACCAAGTGACAGGAACATCACGAAAAAGGTGTGAAGCTGGGCAAATATCAAGGGCTCAGAGAGGAGCTGGAAAGGATGTGGAAGATGAAGGTAATGGTGGTCCCCATGGTAATCGGAACACTCGAGGCAGTGACCCCCAAACTGGGAAAGTGGCTCCAGCAGATTCCTGGAACAACATCAGAGATCTCTTTTCAGAAGAGTGTAATACTGGGAACAGCTAAGATACTGCGCAGGACCCTCAAGCTCCCAGGCCTCTGGTAGAGGACCTGAGCTTGGAAGGGCAAAAATAGCGCCCATAGGGGTGAGCTGGGATTTTATATACATATAAATATATTAGGGCCGGGACTCAATTAAAAATTTTAAACGAGTTAATTACAGTGTCTCTAATTAATTAATCACAATTAATTGCAAATTAATAGCAAACAAATTATCAACAAAAACACTTTCAATTAAAAAATCCTTTTGCTACTAAAATTTTGAATGAATAGATGTATATTCGTGTTTCTGTCCTAAACCTGTTTATTATTTAATTTTTAAAATGTTTTTTTTAAGTGTTATTTAACCAACAAATTGGGTAAAGTGCCATTATAGTTATTCAGACTTCAAGTACCGTATTTTTCGGCCTATAAGTCGCACCAGCCAAAAAATGCATAACAAAGAAGAAAAAAACATATATAAGTCAGACTGGACTATAAGTCACATTTTTGGGGTTAATGTAAATTGATAAAGTCTAAGACCAAAAACAGACGTTTCATCATGAAGGGCAATTTATAATAATAATGGATTAGAGTACAACAGGCCGAATAGGGGTACGGTGCACGAACGTAACACATTCAGCTACATGACGCATAAACAACAAACTGAGTATGTGTCTGGTGTGTTAACATAACATTAACAGTTATTCAGATAACTATAGCATAAAGAACATGCAAACTAGTTTACCAAACCATCAATCTCACTCAATGAATTCTTCATCCTCTGTGTCACCTCTAAACAACTCCGCCAACTCCAGAGGTAGAAGAAGCGCCTCTTCCTCTTCTGCGTCGCTTTTGTCAGACTTTTTGTTACTTGCAGTTCCAATTATTCTGGCCTTTCTGAATCCCGACAGGCTGTTTCGGTTGTCACTGAAGCCCATTCTTTGTCGATCCATCCAATGACTTCCAGGAAAGTTGTGTGGCGCATTCTCCCGGTTGCAGTCAAGCTGTCCTCTCCATCCATCATCCACACAGGTTAGGCAAAACTGCCTTAAAGAGCGTCGATTGCTCAACTTAACAGCAGCCCTAAATATGAAAACAAGGCAATTAATCTAGGCAGTAAGAATTTAAGGAAGGCATAACGCCCTTACGTTTTCTCACTGAAGTAACTAGTAGCAGTCGTGCAGCTGATTTGCTAATTTGCTCTTAAAAGTAGCTAATCCGCTGTGCTGTAAACAAACGTACTTGAGTGGCTACTAAGCACACGCACACCAAAATGACCAACTCAGCAATCATGCCTACCTACCAATACAATACGTCTTACCTGCTTCCTTCTTGTACGACACCAGGCAGAATTTTTAATGGCTGTCGCCTTTTTCCACAAGGTGAGGTTGACTTTATCGCAAGTTGCAGCGGCCTGTCTCGTAGTTTTGCGAGAAGCTGGAAAACATTTTTATACATTGTAAATACAGAGTGTAAACAACGTACGTGCATTAACAATATTCAGGCAAACACACACACAAACATACAACACAAATGGATACTTACACACAATCACGTCACTGTCCACGCTTTGGAAATCCTTGAAAACCGTCTTTTATTGGATTCAGAGTTGTGCAGGCGGTGAACTGCTTCCTATAAGATGAAACCAAATCACAATACTTCTGTCGACTTACTGTGAATATTCCACCACTGTTATTGTGTTTGTTTTAGAAACGACCAAGTCTTACTGCAGTTTTCAAATCGTGGTCGAGTCCAAAACAGACGCCATCTTCTCCTATCTGGTTGTTAAGTGATGACATAGAATTCCATTTCCGGGTCCAAGCGCTCTTCTGTTTAATATGCCGCAATGCTGTGTCCCTCGTTGTTTTAATCGATCAGAATCAAAAACGCACTCTCGGCTGTCATTTTACCGATTTCCTTGCAATGCGAAAAAGAAGAGGAAATGGCTGCAGTTGATAAGGTATGTTACAATCTTCTGAATGAAGAAACATATGGTTCTTACATTAGTTAGCTAGTGTTCCTAGCGTTGAGCAATTAGCCCTCACTAGTAAAAGCCTGGCTTATGGTGGTAAAGTCCCACGTCGACTATAGACTTTAATGTGGTTTTTGTACTACAAAGACATCCCCGTGTTTCTGGTGTCATTGAGAGCTAAGATCAATAGCTAAAGCAAAGATGTCGAGTGGTCATAATGGAGGCTCAAAACAATGACACCCGAAACACAGGGATGTCTCTGTAGTAAGAAAACACATCGAATTCCATTTTCTATGTGGGACTTTACCACCAAAATAGAGAATCACCAAATAGACAGATAATTTTGTCAGCACTTACCTTACCTCACTTACCAACAACAGAAGGATGTGTAAGATTATGGTAATTACGGCTACTGTTATTGTTGTTAACGTGACTAATAAAGAGCAAACATAATCAGAACTGTCTCTCCCTTTTTTAAAACCACTTCCACAGGTATGAAAACTTCACCCCAATCTGCAACTCAAGGGTGTGCAGCTGGCACTTCCCTAAAGGAAAAGCTGCTGGGCCAACAGGGTTTGCGTGGAACGAGCTTTTCCAGTTTCCAGACAACCACAACTCTGTCCCCTAATCAGAAAGAAGTGCTGGTCCCAGCTAGCGCTGAAAATCAGAGTGAAAAGTCAGATGAACATGTTGCTGACAATGCAGACACACAGACAGTTACTGCAAGTACAAGTTCTTCCAGCAGTCTTCTGTTACTACAGATTGAGAACGACATGCTAAGAGAAGAGAATGAAAAACAAAAAAAACAATTGGAGAAGCAGAAGCAGACTTTCTCATTCAATCAAATATCTGACAACCCTGAAAGGGATCAGTGTTATACTGGATTGGCTGATGCCACTACTGTCTTGTTTTTAGAAGCCCTTCTTTCCAAATTTGAGCTCAATTATCATTATCATCATTATTATCTACTTGACCAGTTATTTCTAACCCTAATGAAGCTCAAACTTAATTGTGGTCACGTAGACCTTGCAACAAGGTTTAACTGCAGCACAGCCACAGTAACTAATATATTTATAACACTTGTTAGTGCACTGTATGATAGTTTGTATGTTGGCATGCTGGAAAACAACATTCCCTCCAGAGCCAAGAATCAGACATCACTGCCAGATTGCTTCCGGCCATTTCCTAACTGTAGGATTGTACTTGACTGCACAGATTTCATTGTACTAACATGGAGAGGCTTGACACACAGAGTCATTTGTACAGCCAGTACAAGGGATGCACCACACTAAAGGCTCTAATTGGTGTGGCTTCCAATGGTGTAATAATCTTTGCCAGTGACTTGTATGGTGGGAGTGCCTCAGACAAGGCCATAACAGCAGACTGTGGAATTCTGCAACATAAAATAGCGAGCGATCACAGATGGGTCATTATTTGTTGCTCCACATATAAGCCACAATACTTTACGGGAAAATCCATCGATACATCCTGAAAGTGCCAAACCGAATGGCTTGAGTTTATCATAACCATCCACGTGCCACATATTTCGGTCCCATGGAGTGGTAGGTTCTTCTTATAAATCTTCTATGTGCTCTCCTCTCGCACCCTTGAGAATTAAGCTCACGGAGCAAATGCATTATATGATCCCTCCTCACTCGCAGATTGTACATTTGTCTGAGTACCTTCCCCATCATGCGGTAGCCAAACAGCTGTCCAGGTCCACAAAGTTCCAGTTGTATTGCCCTAGTTATGACGTTGGTAGAGGAGAAACCCTTTCTGCCATATACTGTAACTCGACATGATTTATTTAGCTTTTCAGAGACCTCAAGCTGATGTGTACAACATGTAAACATGACATCATGTCGACGATTACAGCGTATGAGTGACCCTCATTAAAATATCGTTTGTGCTGCTGCAGCATATCTGTTCCTTCCGCCTGTTCTGTGCCATTTAAAACTCCAAGGACCAACCGCATGAAAAACAAAACCGTGTTAATCTACTAAATTGTGTCCCACAGAACGGGCAAAATGCCACTCGATCCATCTCGGGTCAAAATGACCGCTTCTGTTATCACTTCCGGATCAGCATTGGCATTAGTACATACCCTTTCCGGTTGGTTTCGTGACTTGTAAAAGTGTTTCGAGTGATGTTAATTTGTTTTCTGAAATGTAAATTTGTTTTGGAACTTGTAAAAGTGTTTCAGATTTTGTAATTTTGGTTTGCACCTCCTGGCCACCATAGTTACATACAGAAAATGCCGACTAGAGAAATAATTTTGCTTTGTTACCACCCCTATGTGGTTCCCCTATGCATTGCATATAATGCATAGCCCCTTTTTGCGCCACGGCCTGTAAGCTGTCGATAGCTATCGGCGCTCACGTCAGTATACAGGGTCAAAAATCCATCTTTTCGTCCAGTGAAAGGAACAAGGCAAAATACAGGTTTGTTTCAACAAGACACACCCTAACCCCCATACCTCACCCCACACCACCCTATTAATTAACAGTGATCTCAAAATTTTCCCCACTTATCCCTTTATTTAAATAGCAACAACATAGGCTAAACATAACACTTTAAACTTTATACTTTACACTATCAATTCAGACAATCAGATGGGGAGAGGCGTGGTTCAGACTTGGGCTTATCAGATCAATGCACAGGCTGATGATCTGACTTCATTCCAGTATTCCAGAAGTAGAGGCACCGTGACATCTCTCTCATCAAGTTTCACCTAGATACGAGCAGTTCTAGCGAAACAATCCCGGACATACATGCATAACGTATTTTCCCAAAGCTGTGAAAGCTCAATAACAAGACTAATATATCTCTAAATGACTGTGAAAACTAATCTGGTGACTACTAGTCTCCCATCTGTCTGTCTTCTGCTCCTCTATCTAAAAATTAAGACTCATATTAAGAGTTATATTAAAGCATCAGAAAATATCACCCATTATTCAGTGTTCAGGAGGAGACAGGCCTGTGTGTGCTCTGTCTACCTTCTCTCTGTTCCTCACTAACCTAAACATTTATATAGTGACACTTTATCAACACATAAACAGAATCTGGCAATACCCTCAGCACTGATGCTTGTGCATCTCACCAGGGCAAGCAAAAGGTGAGTTGTTTAGTTTGGAAATATAATGCAGAAATTTGAATTTCCCTGCTTTTATCACAATACCCGTGCTGGTCACGGGCATTAAGGTCCTCAAGGAAGCAGTGCATTAGTAGAGATAACAAACTGTCAAACAGAGGGACAAGGCAAAATACAGGTTTCAACAAGACACACCCTAACCCCTATACCATATACAACACTATTGATTATCACTGATCTCACAGTTTTCCCCGCCCATCCCTGTATTTAAATAGCGAAAAATTGAACAGGTGTCACTTCTTCACCTGGGAGCTGTTAGGTTCATCAGAGGCAGGTGACCTTCAAACCATACCTGAGACTAAAACTACACACGCAAGATCTTCATTCTAAGATCTTTATTCTAAGGAACTACACATCTTTGATTCAGACAAGACCTACAGGTAGGTAAAACAATGTCCATGGAAGATCATATTTTTGGGGGGGGCTTTTTGTTTGTTTTTTCAATTACTTTGGGGATCTATGAATATAATTATTCTCTTCAAAACCACATTTATGTTTTTCATTCACAGTCTAATAGTTTTACTACAGTATTAAATTGTGAATAACAATTTCAGTTTTGTCAAGAGTAGCAGCTAATAATTGTAAAGGAAGGTAATTAGTAAAAGTAAAATGATTTTCTTCTCGAGTCTCAAGTACCTTAGTTATAAACTGAAGGCATATTAGACTTGCTTTGAGTGTGAATGAGTGTCACTATATAAATGTTTAGGTTAGTGAGGAACGTTGCTCAGAGAAGGTAGACAGAGCACACACAGACCTGTCTCCTCCTGAACTCTGAATACATGGGTGATATTTTCTAATGCTTTACATTAAATTAGTGTGTTAAATCTTAATGTTTTTTTTCTCCAGTAAGGGTGCTTTTATATCAACTGTCAGTTCTGTGGTTTAATTTCATTTTCAAATTTGGTTGAGCTACAGGACAAATTGATTGCCCTGTTCTGCTGTGTGGTGATGGGGTTTAGTGGTTTATTGCCATTGTATTTTGCTGGTTTAATGATTTGCTTTCTTGTAAATTTAATATGATAAATATGTAACCTATTAATATAAGTTATGTGTTTACTTGTTGCAGTAAATTCCAGAGCTTGACCAGTACTAGATATTTGGGGCCAATGCTGATATTGATTAGGGTGTAAATGTTCTTTATATGTTTGCATGAAGTATATAGATAAAATATGTTAATATTAAATTTGAGGGAAAAAATGTTCAAATTTCAGCATTAAACTGTATTTCCAAACCAAACAATTAATTTTTTGCACACCCAGCGTAGGTGCACCAGCGTCAGTGCTGAGGGAATTGTAAGCAATGAGCCCGAGTGCACCCTGTTGAATAAACAAAATCATAACATTTCTTTTCTTTATGCCAGTTTTTCTCCTAGAGGTGTCTATTAACAAAATTTTCACGCAAATTGGCAATTATTTATTCATGATTGCGTTTTGCAACATATAGGGAGCAATATTCTGGAAATTACCTCTTGGACTGATTACGGCTTGTCCAAAACATTAAAAATATAATTTAAGATGGTACCATTAAAATATGGTTTTTGATAACCCCTCTTTCAGTAGCTTTAGTAATGCTAAATGTTTGTAGATGGAGAGCTGTAATAAACCTTCACCTACAGATTATGGTCAGTGATTATATAGTGAGGCTGTCTCTTCTCATCTCTCTGTTATTCTATCTACTCTAGGCATGGACAACAGACGAGTCACCTATCTGTTTGTGATGCTGGCCCGGGTTTTTATGGGCACTTATGCTCAAAACAATACAACTGAAACAACAGCTACTCCAATAACTCCTAACAGTACTGTGACAAATCTTACGGTGAGTGATGTAAAAAACAAACAAAACAACAAATATACAATATCAGGAGACAATAAAGTGAAATACTGTGGGGGTTCAAACCCCTTGTTCAGACCCAAGGGAGACCTGTAAGGAGATTCACACAGAGATATGAGTATATAACCAGCTGGGAGAGCAAGCCCAAGTCTGCACAGAGACAGAGTTGTCAAGCTCTGAAGGGGCTTGCCTCCTCAGCCACTTTTATTGGGTTTTCAGGGTTATACAAGAGATTTACTACTTGGTCCTAATACATGGTTTATCTATGTTTCTGCATGTTATCAACACCTGGCAGGGTGTAAACCTTGAGTCACAGAATAGGCTTTTACTCCCACTCCTTCCTGGGAGCTGCATTCCCATCCTTGAGTGGGGTGGTGACCTGGTTAAGCCTTGAACGTAAAACAACAGTTCTATTTCCCTTAACATATATTCACTAATACAAACAGTCTCAAGACTGTCATCTAAGGAATGGCCCCAACATTTCCCTCCTGTTGACAGTTTTGAGACTGATGATCAGCGTTGGAATGCATACATACATAAGCAATAGTCCTTTATTTACAAATATACAAATTTCTCATGTGCGGCATATTGTTGAAGAACAGTAGTCGGTATCAGGCGATCATCACTCGATGAGGTCGTTTTCGATGAGGCCGTCATTTACACATGAGAGTTATCTTCCTCAGCCAATTCCTGCTGCAGGAGCG
>VUQJ01043754.1:0-12115 GCA_015108635.1 Andinoacara biseriatus
CAATATTTCTGCATAATTGTACTAAATCCAGTATTTTCTGTTTTAGGGAAGGACTCACCGGAAGGGACGCTGTAGCAGACAAATGGAAATATTGTGTTACAAGAGCAAAACTTCCATCCTCCTGAACTCTGCAGGGATGCAAAAGCACAAATGACTCTCTCTGAGCCAATTTGGTTTGCACCTCCAGCAAAAAAGCTGAAGCTGAAGTTGCTTTGATCAGACCAAAAAAAACTTAGATTTCTATTTAGACCGATCCATGCCCAGGATTTAAACGGCATCATGTTCTGGATCTTCTGGTTCTCGGTGTTGTTGGTCACAGTGGCTAGGTCGATAAAGTTCGCCCTGCAGTACGTTTGAGCATCGGGCATCGACATTATTTTATTTACTAAAATAAATTGAGGATCCAGCTGTGTTCCTGCAGTTAGAGTGGTAAAAAGGGAAATTACCAAGCATGAACTCTAAATTTTAATATTATCTTCATTGAAAAAGTATGAAATGCTTTGTACTCACCACTGTAACAGATAAATTGATACCTAGTTAAGCAATTATAATTGATCCATGTTCCATCAGATGCAATTATCACACAGTATTCTGCTGCATCCCAGAAAGCTGGTTCATTGGAAGCCCAGTTCCTATAGTCAGCCCCAGTCCCTGTGTATCCATCTGACCACTGCCAGTCAACATAACTGTACAGACCAATCCAGACCTCAGAACTGTAACCAGCAGATGAAACTGTGTTTATAAGTTGGATCATTTCTCCAGTGTTTTGAATGGTAGCCAGGTCAGTGTATCTCTCTCTGCAGTAGGTCTGAGCCTCAGTCCAGTTCTTTGCATCAGCGACATAGTGGTACTGATGAGAGAGGCAGAGGCAGGTGGAGATGAGCCACCCTGAGAGAAAAGAGATAAACTTCATAAAGTGTATGATCTTTCAGTATTCCATTGTAATTAGTCCATCATACATAATAAATAATTAACCTACCAGAGAGATAGAAGACACCCAGCCAAATCTTCTCTATCATGATGCAGTTCTGTGATCTCTGTGGGAGTGTACACACTTTTCTTTATCAGTCTAGGCAAATCTAGGCAAATTGAACATCAATTTGTGCATTTCAAACAAAAAAGGAAATGGATTGCAGCCCTTCCTCCCAACATGGCAAGAGTCACACTTTCTGTGTGTATATAACGTGCTATTGACTATTCATAATAATCAAACCAATTAACCATAACAGAAGGCTTTATTTGTAAATATTTGTGGCCCTAAAAAAATTGTGTGTTGATCTGAATGGTGATCTTCCATGTGAATGTTGGTTTATTTTTGCTTTCTGAGCAAGTTTAAGGCCCAAATCTGAGATGAAGAGTGAAAACACTCATAACAGGATTTCCACAAATTGATTGAAAGAAGCAGAAGCAGTCCTGGAATCAGTCCAAGGTGCACGAGAATAGAGAGATTTGTCCAAATTCAAATCGGGGATATTTTTGCTGTCACGCAGTATTAGAATGATGGACAGGAGGCGCTAGGGATTGATCCACTGACCTGATTTGTAGACACCCAGCTCTTCCACCTGAGCCACAGCTGCTCCAAAAAGATGATAAAGATCATTATTTCAATGGTAACCTAATGAAAGAGTACACCAAGCAGGCATGTTTCTAGATGGTTAGTGGACAAATTTCACGACTCTGTTCTTGACACATGAAGTATATTGCCCACACAACACACCTTCAGAAAGATTATGTTTGCTTGTTGATGAACTACAGTAACAGTAACTGAACTGTAACATTGGGTTTGAAGTGAATCCATGACTTCTCTTTAATTCAAGATATGTGTAGCACACTGAATTTGACTGGGCAGGAAGAAATATTTGAATTTTTTTCCCTTCTCTAATCTGTGGGATATGCTGACTTGCGTCTTAGACATTTTCAGCCTCTTTGCATGTAATGTTAGGTTGATATCAAATTTATCATTTGGTTTTTCTATGTTAACATCCCTAAAACCATTGCACTTGTATAAAATAAATGGTTACAGTTGACCAGCATTTCTTCTTTTCTTTCTCTTTCTATTCTCATGCCCCTCAGCCCCCAGATGGTTGTCCCTCCTTGAGGCTTTAATTGAACTGCAATGGGCGTTAACCGACTCACTTCTTACTCATGAGCTCACTGTAACACGCCTTCAGTGAGGTTTTTTGAAGAAACAACCCATTAGGCCCTCAACAAACTAAATGCGACTGGCAGTCTGAACAATAAAGCGGGAGTCAGAGGCTCAGTTTATTTGACTGCAATGTAGTACTTATATGAAATTTATACTTGTTTCTTATAGTTTCTTATAGTCTATAAAATAGTATATAAAATTAAGTATAAAATAGGTTTTTAAGGCAACCATGATTAACGCCATGGCAGCGGAGATACAATTAGTCTCCACAAGGATCTGTGCATGGAATATCATCATGATGTATTTGTGTCATGATCCTGGGGTTTGACCCAGAGTTTTGAGTTTTTCTTCACTTTGTTTCTTTGGTTTGTTTCTCACCTTTTGTATTTCTGTAATATTTTTCTGTGTTCATATGATACAGAGTTTAGTTTTACTTACCTGTCTCGTGCTCTGAGCGGCTGCGTATTTGTTTCCCTTTGTGTTTGTGCTTCTCTGGGTTTTGTCAAGTCTGTGTGTGTGTCATGGTTGATCAATTCCTTTTTTTATTTTTACAGTTTCTTGTTTGACCGTCACCTGCCAAGCCTCCTGGGAGTTGCCACCACTGGCACCGCAGCCGGCCTCCTCATCTGTCCCATCACCGTAGCTGGCACTGCGCCCTGCCATCTGAACTGTGATTCATAGCCGATGGGTCTGGTTCTTTGGCCTGGCAGGGCCTCTGAAATGTGTTGCCTCTTGCTTGGTTGCCCTGGCAGACCACCTGAACTGTTTTGTCGCTGCTCTGCTTCACCCTCGGCTTCCTCTTCTGCTTCTTGTGCCGCAACCTTTTTTATTTGGCTCCTTATGTTTTTGATGTTGTTCTGGTTCCATGTCCTGAGTGATTTCCTGGACTGTTTTGGTTTTGGACTTGGTTTTGGACTTGGGTCGCCTGTTGTTCCCTGCTGTCTCCACTCTTCCAGTTACCTTGTGTTTAATTTTAAACCCTTAGTTTTCTTCTGTTCATTGCTCCATTATCATCTGTGTTCCCTGCCTGCTATGTGCTCCTTCCCCTTTTGATTTCCAAGTGTTTTACATTATGGATAAATGGCTGACCTTGGATCTTGGGAAACTGTATTTTGTACAGATTAACATTGTTAAAAGGTTTCAGCATTAAAGCTGCCTTAAAGTCTAGGTTAGCCTCATGCATCCTGCATTTGAGTTCAACTCTACCAGCCACACAGCCTAACAATTTGTTATTCAAAATATTTTTAGAGCTTAGCGTTTGTTTGGGCAGGAAGAAAAATTTTACTATGTATTTGACCTTTTTTTTTTTTTGCTCTTAACCATTTCATGTAATTTCACATGCTGTAATGATGTCAAATTGTATTGACATTGTTACTTTTATTTATTGATAATCTACTAAATAAATATATGTACCAAAACTGCGGTGAGCCTAATGTATCATTACATATTTTCAGTAATGAATCAAGAAACCAAGAACCAAGAAAATATTTGTCAAGCGTTGCTGTGTGGCAGGCAGGGTTGTCCAATCCTGCATTATTGTAGGATGCATGAGAACACAGCTGAACTCAAAAGCAGCTTTAATGTTGGAGACTCTTAACAAAATGCAAAATACAAAATCCCAAACCCAGGGCTGGATAGAGTCAATAATGCAAAAACCCTGGAGAAACACAAAGAACGATGATGAACACAGGTTACCGGAAACGTTGACAGTGATGTAGTAAAGGACTAGGGAAAAGGCAGACAATCTATACACACACAAAGTGTGGAGAGAAAAGGAAAAAGCCTGACTGAATTAACCTAAAGAGACAGGGGAAGCAAAATTGAACACACCACACGGTGAACAGGAGACTGCCAAAATAAAACAGGAAGAGACCAAACATGATGCAAATGCCAGGGAGTGAAACCAAACACAAAACACGAGACAAGGGACTGAGACGTGGGGGACAAAACAGACACAGGAACACGGACTGATCAGGAGGCCAAGAGAAACACTGGAGAACTGGGAGTCTAATAAATATTCAAGAACATGACTCAAATAACTAAAATAAGACAGACCTGAAAATACTAACTGCAAACTCCAAATTAATAAACAACCTGGAAAAGTAAGTGACTAATTATTAAGTAAGTTAATTATTATTACTATTACTTAATAATAGAGAAACAGTGTCACTAGTATAATAATGAGTAGTTAATTGCAATTACTATTAATTAAGTAATTAATTATTACTGCCATCTAAATCACAAATTCTTCTTTTTCAACTTTACATATTTCTATACGTTATGTTTTTGGTAATCACACCTGTCTTAAAGATTCTAGTGAGCTATTTATTCCACATCAGAGGGTGCACATGATAGCACTGGCCAATTAGTTGTGAATTTTAAGTTATTAAAAGTTTTATTCTGCAGTTTAAATATGTTTAATGACTTGAAGTTTGGTTTTAGTCTCTGGTGAAACAGTAGTTTGCTTCATATTGCTGCTCTGACTGACAGACATTCACTAAAGTATATGGGAGTGAAACTCATTGTTCATACAGAACTATAGAACAACTGCAACTAGTGGAGAGGAGCTCTCTGAGAAAGGTTTGGCAAAGCTTGGCAAAGGTTGCCATAGTGAGAAGGGGATGCTAAACCCGAGGTAGACGGAGAGCTCAACACAATGCTGTAAGTGGTGTTTGCAAGGGTGTCAGAGATGCTTTATTAGCAGGGTGTAAACAGAGCCAAATCTTAAAATAATAGAAATACGTAACAATTTTAAATAGGAAGGCTGAACCAGATTCCATCTTTATTGGAACTTTTCTCGGAGGTTATGCGCACCTTTCTCATCATTGTAAAGTAATTGCCCTGCTTGTTAAATCATGAATTAACTGTGATTAACCAGATTTTTGGAAAGCTGAGTTCAGTTTGACCAGCCACACCCAGGCCTGGCTACTGCATGACCTGTTGAAACAAGACATCAGTTTAATGGAACCTGTCTGACAAACTGAAGCAGGCTAAAAGGTCTCAAAAAGCAACACATCATGCCACGATTTAAAGAAAGACCTGAGAAACAAAGTCATTGACATCTATCTGGAAAGGGTCACAAAGCCATTTCTAAGGCTTTGGAACTCCAGTGAACCACAGTGAGTGAAATTATCCACAAATTGACAAAACTTGGATTACTACAGATCACCATGTTGAACATCATCGTCCTCGACTCCTGCCTGACCTCACCTGTCAAGCTGTTCATCACCACCACTGCAAACTTCTATGCTGACAATTCCCAAATCTATCTGCCCCTGAGAGGAAACGATGGCAGCTCTCTGAAAATATTATTTGAATGTCTTAATGACATTAAAGCCTGGATGGCTTTAAACAGTTTGCATTTTAACAAAAGCAAGACTGAGATCATGATACTTAGACCCAGTAATTCGAGCAGTACTGCAAAATTGGACCAGGAATAAAATGACAAATGCTTAAAAGTAAACTGCAGGAAATTAATTAATAAGAAGTGGCTGGAGCAAACAACAGATAATTAAATAAATAATTAAATTAGAAAGAGAGCAGACAGATAGTGGACCAGCAGTCACCAGACTAACGTCATGGCCTTTGGGAAATATGTTTGTCTTATTTATGGCCTTCCTGGTCTCAGAGAAAAATATCTTTATCCTATCCTTGAAGGATAGATGAAGGAAGGATGTCTGTGTCTAAGTGTGTATAGGTCACCGCACCCTGTTGTTAAGTAGAATAAAACTGCCATGTCATGATTAGGGACACGTGAGGGCAGGAAGGAATGTGATTCTTTTACAGAGCTTTGATTGCTGATTGGGAGAAGCTTGTGCTATGAGGCTGGAACCACTGGACGAACCAATCTGAGAAGGCCAAGTCTAAACCACGGCTCTCTCCACCTGTTTTGAATTGATAGTGTTTGTAGATAGTGGTAGTTTAAAGTGTTATGTTTAGTCTAGAATCTTTGCTCTTCTTGGAAGGGGGGGGGGGGGTCACAGCCAGCTGCTGGGATGTAATTTCCTGAACCAAGATTGCCCATGTACACTTAATTCTTCCAATTCTTTAATACATTAAATGTTTTAATTTTAAATTGATTTAAATGTCTTCCTTCACAAATAAAAAAAAACATGAGGTAACACTGCGATCTAAAGCTGGAGAAACGCATAAACTCCATGGTGAGATCAGGTTTTTACCAATTGCGGCTCCTTTAGGCTCAAGCCCTTCTTATCTTGTAGTTATACACGCTTTTATTTCTACTAGACTTGACTAATGTAATGTCCTGTACATTGGTATAAACCAGTCCTCTCTTTGACACCTTCTATTGGTCCAGAATGCAGCCACTCGCCTTCTTACTAGAACTCCTAAAACTGAGCATATCTCCCCTATGCTAGCCTTCTTTTACTGGCTCCCTGTGTGTTTTAGGATTGATTTTAAGATTTAATTGTATGTTTTTAAATCTCTAAATGGGCTGGCCCCATCATACCTCACCAAACTCCTAAAACCTTGCGTTCCCTCTAGGTTACTGAGATCTGTTGACCAGCTACTTCTCAGTGTTCCTAAGACTAGGCTTAACAGCAGGGGGGAACAAGCTTTCCCAGCCATAGCCCCTAAACTATGGAACAAGTTGCCTCCTTATGTTAGGTCAGCTTCCACAGTGCATGTTTTCAAATTGCGTCCTAAAACTTATTTTTATTCTTTGGCCTTCAAATCGGAGTGAGAGCTATCTTTTTGTATTATTTTATAATCCTGTGATTTCTGAGATATACTTTGGATGAGTGTTTGGTGTATTCATTTTATCTTATTTTCACTATGTATAGCACTTCGAATTTTCAACCTCATTCTGCAACTGGGGAGCGTGCCCACCCTCTGGAACACATCTTGCATTGTTTCACTCCCAAAGAAGGACTGGCCGAGCGAGCTGAATGACTTCCGACCGGTGGCATTCACCTCACAGCTAATGAAGACATTGGAGAGGCTCTTCCTCAGCCTCCTCAGAACCAAGATGCAACATGACCAGGACTGGCTGCAGTTTTCATACCGAGCAGGCGTCGGTGTGGAGGATGCCATCCTCTACCTACTACATCGAGCACACTCTCATCAGAATAAGGGAAATGGAGCAGTGAGAATCGTCTTCCTGGATTTCTCAAGTGCCTTTAACACCATCCAGCCCCTTATACTTAAGGATAAACTGAACAGGATGAGAGTGGACCCCTGCCTGGTCACTTGGATTTCCAGCTACCTCACAGATAGGCGGCAGTATGTCAGACTGAAAGACACCATATCTGACAATATCATCAGCAACACCGGAGCACCCCAGGGGACAGTGCTGGCCCCTCTTCTGGGATGTATCAGGGATGACAGAGAGGAGGAGTACAGGAGCCTGGGGAGGGACGTTGCTGTCAAACTGATCAGGCGGGGCGGCTCTGTGGTCAGCATGAAGCTGGACTCTCTGGTGACGGTGGCAGAGAAGAGGACTTTGGTCAAACTACTGGACATTATGGATGATGCCAGTCACCCTTTGCACACTGTCATCAGCAACCAGAGGAGCCTGTTCAGTGACTCCTCCTACCCAAGTGTAGGAGCAACAGACTGAAAAACTCCTTTGTCCCTCACGCCATCAGACTGTACAACTCCTCTCTGGGGGGGAGGAGGGGGTAACAGGAGAACAGAAGGGGGGAAGGAAGGAGCAGCAGCCTGAGCCTGACCATAAACACCATAAGCATGGTGCAATATAAAGTAGTAGTAGTACTGGACAATATCAAGGTGCACTATCACTTCATCTGTCAGACATTCTACATCTTCTTTGTCCTTTTGTACCTTAGTCTATATTTTCCTATTTATTCTCTTGCTTGTATATTTCTTGTATATCTGACAATCTCTATTTGCCTATTTAAAAAGTGCTAATGGAACTTTAATTTCCCTGACGGAACCCTCCTAAAGGGATTAATAAAGTTTGATCTAATCTAGTTAACTTTGGTGTTTTTTACATGTACTTTATAAATAAATTTGGATTTGGATTTGGAAATGAGACGGTGCTCTGAGCAGACACTGCACACCTCCTCATACATGTCCTGCACCAGCCTCACATGCATCTCTGGCACAGTTCCACCCTTTGCACCCTATCATGTGCTTTCTTTAGGTCCACAATGATCCAGTTAAACACCTTCTGACCTTCTCTATAATTCCTCATCAACACTCTCAAAGCAAATATCACATCTGTAGTGATCTTCCTTGGCTGCTCACCTTTCTTCTTAATCTAGCTTCAATAACTTTACCATATCTTCATGATATGGTTCATCAGCTTTACTCCTCTGTGGTTACTACAGCTCTGGATGTCACCATTATTCTTGAAAATCAGTAGCAGTAGCACTTCTTCTCCATTCCTCAGGCATCCTCTCACTTTCCAATATTTGGTCAAAAACTCCACATCCTGCTCTCCTAGACATATCCATGCACTTACGTCCTTATTATTAATCCTCTGCCTTTCCTGATTCACTAACTTTCCTCTATCTGTTCCCCTTTCTTATTTTATTTATTCATCAGCTCCTTCTCTCATTAGAACATTTCCTTCTCTATCCTTTATCACCATAACTGACTGCACTTCTTTTCAGGGCCATCTCATTGTCTAGCCACTTGATACAAGTCCTTTACGCCTTCCTCAGTGTCCACCACTCTCTCCTTCCTGCAGACACTACCACTACAGCCACCTGACATCCAACGTGTGGGGCATAGGCACTGACAACATTCAACATCACTCCTTGGATTTCCAGCTTCAAACTGTCAAAAGTGTGTAAAAAGTGAGTGTGTCCAAACTTTTGACTGGTACTGTATATATAATGTGAAGTTCTCATATATATACAGTACATATAGTAACTAGTTATTGATTCCATATTTATTCCATAATTTATTCAAACATCTTTGCACTCTGCACCATTGCATATATGAATATACTATACATCTTGCTATTGTGTCTATTGCCTATTTGACTAGTCTGTCATTTGCATTGAGAGCAAAGAATAAATATACACATACTTGGTCAGTAAAACTGATTCGGATTTATTTATGTCACAGTTGTAAAATAAACAACTGAGATGGACTTGATGGATGTAGGCCCACCCTTTCCAACTGAAACAGCTTCAGCTCTTCTGGTAAGGCTTTCCACAAGCTTCCACAAGATTGGGAATTTTCAACCATTCTTGTAAAAGTGCATTTTTGAGGTCAGTCACTGATGTTGGACGAGAAGGCCTGGCTCACAGACTGCATTAATTCATCCCAAAGGGGTTCTGTTGGGTTGAGGTCAGGACTCTGTGCAGACCAGTCAAGTTCTTCCACACCAAAGTCAGTCATCCATGTCTTTATGAACCTATCTTGTGCACTGGTGTGAAGACATGTTGGAACAGGAAGGAGGCATCCCCAAACTGTTTCCACAAAGTTGGAATTGTCCCAAATGTCTTGGTATGCTGAAGGATTAAAAGTTCATTTCACTGGAACTAAGGGCCGAGGTCTAACTCCTAAAAAACACCTCCACACCATAATCCCCACTCAAACTTTACAGTTGGCATAAAGCAGTCAGACAAATACCATTCCCATGGCAACCACCTTACCCAGACTGATCCATCAGATTCCTAGAAAGAGAAGCGTGATTCATCACTCCAAAGAGTGATGAATTTACAAATTTATTTGTATTAGTAATATAAAACATCATCATCAAATAAACAAATAAATAAAATTTAAAAATTTAAAAACTTCTTGAAGGCCATTGAAAGCTCTTCTTTGGCTGTTGGCTGCGTTTGGTTCCATTCACTGTCAGGATCATCCTACACTGCTTCAGTAATACTGAAGTCTGGGCTCTGGAAGACCAATCCATGACTGATAGTGTTACATTGTGTTACATTTTCTATCCTATGCCTTAATGGCACTGGCAGTGTGTTTGGGACTTTTCTGTGCTGATAAATGATTTTTTGACAAGATCTCCAGCACCACTGGCTGAAATGAAGCCCCAAACCACAACAGAACCTCCACTAACTCACTGTTGGACCTCTCTCCTGGTCTCCTCAATACATATGAATGACAATTTGAACAAAAATTTCCAATTTGTGTTCGTCACTCTATTAAACCTGTTGTTAAGTGCCTTTTTTGAGCAATCCATAGTAAATGTTTAAGTGGCTTTAAAATTTTTTTTAAAAAGCAGTCAATGTCCAAAGAACAACCTTTATAGAGCCTGGATAACACTTTAAAAATGACAGAAGGTGAAAGTCTAGCTTCTCCAATGCAAAATATAAAGAAATGATTGTGGCTCAAGATTTTTGTCCAGCATTACATTTTTAAAGACATTTGTAGCATATATCAAAATTTTAAATTGTAACCTGACTGAATGTAGGCTATCCCAGCAGAGACTAAATAAAAAAAAAAAATAGGTTCTACTGGTATTAAACACAACCTGCAAATCTGCTTTTGGATCTGTACTATAAGGAACTTTGTGTGCATTTTTTTCTTTGTATCATATTCATTTAAATTGTATATATATTCTGTACTAACTAAAATGGATGAACAACGTTTGGTGATTTGCAGTGCATTTTGCAGTGCAAAATGTTTGAATGTTCAAATTGACTGTAAGGTTTTATCCCTCTATTTTACATTTTCAAACCATAACTTTGATTAAGTTTTTATATTTCAGCAGGAGAAAATATTTAAGCATAAAACCTTTCAAAAATAATAAATAAATAAAAACTATACAATTCAAAGTTTTTGCGAAGAAAGCGGCATCTATTGGTGATATTCTGCAATTGACTCAAAGGGGCATGTTTGTAGTGGAAAGTAGATACGCCCCCAGAGAAGGAGGGGGCACTCCCAGCAGCTGGTAACTGGCTGGGAGCAGCCAATTTAAGCGTCTGTATATTACAAGTAATATTGACAATAATAATAATTTATCATTATTTGTTGATAAAATGTGGTACTATGGCTCAGAATCTGTAAAGCATTCACTGAATTAAGTTAAAGTTTATTTTTTAAACTTGGGTCAATAATTCCATTATTTTATTTTCTATTAGACCATCTAGATCCAGAGATGCCATTTGAGATGCCAACTGCCTAAAATTTCAAGCTAAACACACTTTTATGCCAACTTTACACCACAAAATTTGTTTCATTGTTGATCTAGGTGATAAGTTATACTCACAGTCTAAGCGGGGGCATGTCTATAATGTATACCATCCACATATTTTTGAAAATGCACTGGGTTTAATATACTGTTGTTTCACGATTTCACAGTTTTGCATCCAGCAGTTTTGGATCCAGCAAATCCAAGTGACTTACCTTTTTCAGGAGGTCTTCTTTCACAGCCGGATTGTTCGGCTCCAGAGAGGGGTCCAGATTTATCCTCAGCTTCACAACCTGCCTTTGTAGAACTGCTCACATAAACAAAGAGACCAGAAATAAAACACAGGATTGCTCTGGTATTTGTTCTTTTGTCACCTTCAGTGGTAAAAACAGGCAACAATCCAGTGTAGAAATATTCTGCCATCCAACATTCCTGCATGAATGAATGATACTTTATTGATCCCACAATGGGGAAAGAACTGTACTAAATGCACTATTCTCTGTTTTAGTGAAGGACTCACCATGAGGCATGCTATAGCAGACAAATGAAAATATTGTGTTACAAGAGCAAAACTTCCTGAACTCTGCGAGGATGCAACAGCACAAATGACTCTCTCTGAGCCAATGTGGTTTGCATCATTAGCAAAGTTGCTGAAGCTGCTTTGATCAGACCAAAAAAAATTTGGATTTCTAAATAGACCGATCCATGCCCAGTATCCAGGCGGCACAATGTTCTGGATCTTCTGGTTTTCTGTGTTATTGGTCACAGTGGCTAAGTCGATAAAGTTTGCCCTGCAGTAGGTCTGAGCCTCAGTCCAGTTCTTTGCATCAGCAACATAGTGGTACTGATGACAGAGGCAGAGGCAGGTGGAGATGAGCCACCCT
>VUQJ01043756.1:0-14031 GCA_015108635.1 Andinoacara biseriatus
CTCTGCTGAGAGAGAAGCAGAGCCATGAAGGCCGACTCCTGCTCTGGGCAGACATCTCCCTCATTATCATGTGTATATTCTAATTTCTGATGCTTCAATATTAAATGTTCTATTTTTCTAATTAAAGTGTTTCAGGTGTTTTCCTTCACAATAAAAAGAACACATTAACAGAGATTTCCACCTGTAAAGGCCCCTCCTACCTGCAGGTGCACCATCCTGCCTCAGGTGAATAAGCTGCAGGCTGAGGATGCTCATAAAGAGCTGAAATGCTGCAAAGACCTGAAAGCTCAAACTGAGACGCAACTCCTCTGGCTCCCCCTGCTGGGCAGGCAGCAAAAAAGCACAGTGAGTGTCCACTTTCTTTCAAAGAAAGGTGAGCGGAGCACAGGTAACGGGTGAACGATGGTTAGCAGCTGTTCGATAGATAGATTAGCGACAGGTGTGACTGTCAGAATGAGCCAGTACAGCCCAACACCATGAAACACACACGCTGAGCTCAGATAGTGGAAACTAAACCTTATTCCAGTCTCTCAGTGGTGTTGATTTTAAGTACATTTTTCAGCATATCCACCCTCCCTCCTCTGCAGGTCCAAACTTCTCAGCCTCTCTGAGTCTGAGCCATCCCTCTCCTTTCCGATCCTGCTCAGTCCCTTCTTTATAATGAGGAAACATCACACAGAGAAGTGAATGATGAAACCATAGTCTGATTACACTGTCAGAAGGCTGCGAGGAGGTGACTCATTCCAACCTTTAGTAACATGCTGCAAAAGAAGTGAAAGCTAACAGATCATGTTTCATTTTCTACGTCAGACTAGCCTGTTTGAAAAATTTAATTTATTTTATCGAGCGTGTCAGTGAAATTGCATCCCTTTCTGTAAATGATGCAGGATTTTATGGCCTTTCAAAATAAAGTTCATAACTATTAAAATAGCAGATGTTGTGGCTGTCTGTTTCACACAGAGTCTGCTCTTTGTTTCACATTTAAAATAAGACAAAGTGCAGAGCAGCTCGATGGCACTGCTGCCTCACAGCTAGAACGACATCTAGAAGGTCTGGGTTCGATTCCACCTTGGTGTGGAGTGGAGTTTGGATGTTCTCCCCATATCTCCTCCCACAGTCCAAAGACATGCAGGTTAATTGGTCACTCTATATTGCCCATAGGTATGAATGGCTGTCTGTCTCCCTGTGTTGGCCCTGCGACTGGCTCCAGGGTAAAGACCCTACAATAATCACACAGAAAACCCAACAATCAAAATGACCACCTATGAGCAAGCATTTGACGAAAGTGGTAAGAAAAAAAACTCTCTTTTAACAGGAAGAAATCTTGGGTAGAACCAGGCTCAGGGAGGGGCAAGTCATCTGCTGCGACTGGTTGGGGCTGAGGAGAGAGAGAGAGGACAAAAGACATGCTGTGGAAGAGAGCCAGAGATTAATAATAACAAATGATTAAATGCAGAGTGTGGTATAAAAAGAGGTTAATAAGAAGAAACACCCCAGCACCCAGCAGGACTCTGTTAAAGACGTTTTATGACTCAGTGGTAGCATCTGCCCTGTTCTTTGCAGTGGCTTGCTGGGGCGGGGGTGGATGCACCAAAAGGGACAGGGAAACACAGCAGCAGTTCTTTAGCTAGCAGACACACTGTGTGACAAACTGCACACACTTTTTGTGCTTTACGTTTTCTGTCACTCATTTGCCTCACCGTTCCCGCGTGCAGTGTAAAGCGCAGCGTCGGCCAGCTCTTTGCTGCCTCCGAGCGAGCTTTGCAGGAGCCCCTCCCTCTACTATGTGGCGTGTCTGTACCCTCTGCCCCGCCCTGTCACTCGGTGTGGACACACAGAGACGCTGCCACACATCGTAACCAATCACTGCGGCTCAGATCGTTTGATGTTTGACTGCGCACTGACCTGAAATGATAACTTTTCACAGACGCGTTAAACCAAAAGTAACGAGTTTGTTTTGAAAATGTAAGAAGTAAAAAGAACAGATACTCGGGTAAAAATGTAGGGAGTAAAAGTAAAAAGTAGTCAGAAAAATAAATACTCAAGTAAAGTACAGATACCTAAAAAAATCTACTTAAGTACAGTAACGAAGTATTCTTCGTTACTTCCCACCTCTGGTGAAGAGACCAACACAACCACCTCTTAAAGTGACCCAGAAACCAAAACTGATGCCAAAAGTACTCATTGTCAGGGATTCAGCAGTAAATGGCCTTGATCGTCTCTGTAACATGAGGAAAACAAAGGTATTCTGTTTCCCTAATGACACTGAGTCCGATGTTACAGAGAAAATAGTCACTGATCATCCAAGCACTGAAAATCTTATCATTCACATTGGAGCAAATGAACTGGCCAAGAAGAAATCAGAAATTCTGAAAAAGGACTTTAGCCATCTTCTAAGCACAATTGGAAATCTGAAAATGAATATGTTTATCAGTGAAACAATACCAAGAGCTGGATGTGGAGATGAGAATTACAGCAGACTGCTTATGATTAATAGATGGCTTATTAAAGAATGCTCCTCCAAATCCGTGACCTTTATTGACAATCACAAGATTTTCTGGCAGCGTTACCATTTCAGACAGTATGGATCATACCTAAACAAAGAGGGAAAAAAGGTCTTCAATGCCAACATCTTTAATGCTGTTAACAATACAAGGCTATCTCCCCCAACGCAGGACAATGTAAACAATGATGCCACTGCAGAAGGACAAGAAGGACAAGCAGCCCAGCAGGATCACACGGTTCCAAAACAAACTGGTAACCAGCCATCCCCCAGGACTCCAGCTGGAAATATCTTATCAACACCAATTTAGGGACAAGACTGCTCAACGGAGGACCATGAGGACAGCACTGGAACACCGAATAGCTCACTAGAACCTATATTTCTTAAATTTTCAGAGAAAATTGATTTACAACTTCAGTTAGGAACGTCTCTTTTAAGTTCCCAAAAATCATGCCTACGGAGTCCCAAACCTCCCGACTCTGGCCTATCAAAACAATCAGATCAACTTCGACTCAGTTGTTCTGAAGTCTGAAATGGGGGTCCAGACATTAATAAACATGTCACTACTCAGAAAGCATCTGGCCATCCGGCGGTAAGATATAGCAGCATCCCTGTCAGAATTACTAATAGAAAAACAGCAAGGAACTACACTGGCCTAAAATCTAATCTCAGATTAATCCCCTGCTGTAAGCAACCTTAAGCTGTAGAACTAACTAACTACTATGACACTTAAAGTGGCCCTACTAAATATAAGATCACTATCAGCAAAGGGACTTTTAGTTAATGGCTTCATTACTGAAAATAATATTGATGTTATGTTTCTGAAACATAACAATGAAACACTTGTACTCATTGAATCAGCACCTCCTAATTACAATTTTTTAAATGAAAATAGAAAGAACAAGAGGGGTGGAGGGGTTGCTGCACTTTTCCAGGATTGACTAAACTGTAAAACTTTGACACTTTTGAATATTTGGGAATCGAGATAAAAGGCCACAAACAAACTCTGACACTAACCCTATACAAAACCCAAAATATGTGGCAAATTTTTAAAATGACTTTAGTGAACTTCTATCTATGATATGTATTAATTATGATTATTTAATAATTATGGGAGACTTTAACATCCATGTTGACAGCACAATAGACAGAGAGGCAAAAAAGCTGAATGATATACTTCAAAACTTTGGTTTGACTCAACATGTTAAACAGCCAACACATAATTTAGGACACACTCTAGATCTGATTATTAGCAAGAGTTTAAATATCTCTAAGCTCTCTGTTATTGATGCCGCTCTGTCTAATCATTTTCCTGTTGTTTTTGAAAGTACAATCTATGTTGACTTGCTTAGAAAAACAGATGTTATTTCAAAATGCTTGTTTACAGACAGCACAGCTGAAAGTTTTAGTCAACTTTACTCCTCTACTTCACTTCCATGCTGTAAACCAGTAGAGGAACTGGTATATAACTTATTCTCCAAAATCTCAGATATAACAGATTCCATTGCCCCTGTTAAAATGAAAATTGTGTCTGGTAGAAAGAAATAACCGTAGATAAACGCTCCACTTGTAAGAACAAAAAAAGGCTTTGCCGAAAGGCTGAACGTAAATGGCGTAAAACTCAACTTCACGTTCACTATGAAATTTACAAAGAAAGGCTGCGAAGCTATCATTCCTCATTAAAACATGCAAGGGAACTATTTTTTGCAGAAATCATAAACAAAAACAAGAACACCCGTGCCCTGTTTGCCACAGTTGATAGGTTGACAAAACTACCTGTGACTTTACCACCCGAATTCCACTCAACCAAGGCTTGTCATGAATTTGCCAACTTTTTCACAGAGAAAATTACAAAAATTAGAGGGTTAATCTGCTTATCCACACCAACCACAATAACGATACTATGCCCAAACATAACTAAGGCAGAGAAAATACAATTTCACCAACTCAACCATAAAAATACAAAAAGCCAAATACAAAAGCCACAACAGAAGTGACGCAACATACGCTTTTTCAGACCGCGGGCCACTTTCAGCCCCACCCCTACTTGCGGTCTGCGGATTGATATGTCTATGGGCCTTTAAGTTATTTTTTTGACATTTCACCTTCCCCTCCAATTAAGAGGGTTAAGCGAAATGTCAAAAAAGTAACTTAATCCTTTTATGCTGAATGCATTGGCTGTGGCAGACCGTACTTCAAAAGTGCCGCCGTTCGCGGACTTTTGAAGGGTGGCACGCTACGTGTCACCCTGGGCACTGGGCAATCTTCCTTTACTAAGGGCGATCAGCTGTTTAAGACAGCTGTGCAGCTGGAGAAACAGACTGTGCAGCAATAGCTCAGGAGGCTTTCGTTGCTGGCTCTGTAAAAGTTCACCAGCAAGCGTTGAGGGAGGTGGGAGTGCATGAGCTTGAGCTGGACAAGTAGAGTCTCTGTTGTGCCTTCCCCACTTGGTGTCAAATGTTAAGAGCCCAGGTGAGGTCAGCAGAGATATGCACCCCAAGGAACTTAAAGCTCTCCACTCTCTCTACAGCCACTCCATTAATGTGGAGAGCTGAAATCCACAACCAGCTCCTTGGTTTTGTTGGGGTTCAATTCTAGGTTATTGTTTTTGCACCATACTGTCAGATGCTGAACCTCCTCCTTGTAGGCTAACTCGCTGTTGTCTGTGATCAGTCCTACAATAGTGGTGTCATCAGCAAACTTAATGATGGTATTGGAGGTGTGAATGGGGGAGCAGTAGGCTTCGTGGTGGTTTCCAGGTTGCTGTCATTCTTATGGTCGAAGCGATCAAAGAACTGATTCAGCGTGTCTGGGTGGGTACTGTCTGTGGAGGTTGAGGGTGTGACTTTGTAACCAGTGAGTGATTTTATTCCTTGCCACATACCTCTTGAGTTATTTTGGTTGAAGCGCTCTTGGATGCGCCTGTGGTATTTGCACTTGGCTTTTATGATGCCTCTCCTCAGGTTGGCCCTCGCGGTCTTGTAGGCTAGTTGGTCCCCGTTTTTGAAAGCAGAGTTCCTGGCTTTGAGCAGGGGCCTTAGTTCTCCATTAAACCATGGTTTCTGATTTGGCAGCACTTTAACAGTAGTGGTTTTGGTCACACATTCAGCACAGAAGTTGATGTAATCGAGCACAGCTGATATGTGTCCATTTAAATCTGTCCCCTCAGCAACTCCCCAATCTGTGTCCTCAAAGCAGTCCTGCAGGGCTGAGGTGGTTTCTTCAGTCTATATTCTAACTGGTCTAAATGGTCTGCACTGCAGCATCATAAATTCAATGTCTGGAGAACAATGGGTATCTTTGATAGATATATTGGTGCACAATCTATTATCGATATATATGTAGAGGCCCCTCCTTTGCTCTTATCGGAATCTGCAGTTCTATCCGCTCTGAAGATGGTAAGATGTGCTAGCACGATGCTAGCATCGGGGGTGTTTATGTTCAACCAAGACTCTGTAAATATAAGTGCACAAAAATCCACTTCATGTGATGTGATCCGCAGGTGTAATTCTTCCATTTTGTTGTGTAGCGACCGGGTGTTGGCTATAAACAGACTTAGAATGGCCGGTTTGAAATAATTAGCTTTTAGCTAGGAGGACTGATAGATGACGGCTCTCTAACAGCTACAGCAGAGATGTTTCACTGAGCTACTGTTAAAGGTCAGAGTTCAATCTAGTTTCATATTTAGCTGAAAACATGCAGAGCAGCTTTCCAAGTCTGTAAATGTAAAGTTATAGGTTTTAATATTTCAGTACAGTTTGGGAGGATGAGACATTTTAATTAAAGAATTCAGATCTTGTCGGGAAAATGAATCCATTATGAACAGATCCAGACTGGATGAGCTTGAAAATGACTGGAGCCTGATATGGATCTGGGCCTCATCCGGTCTGAATAGAGCCTCTGATCACCGATTTAGGTGATTTTCAGTGAAAAATATGTGGAAATTTATACTCTGAATTTCAGACACCACAACTTTCAAAATGACACCATTTAAGTCATTTTAAATCCATTTATTTCAGTTTTCAAGTCTCACTCAAACATTCACATCTTCTCCAGGGTCTGGACATTTTTCCATCCAAAGTGTGTTCTGTGTTCTGATGTAACAGTGATGCTACAGTAACTACAGTAAATGTTTCAGAGGAACTGACTGAAAGTCTGAGAGCTGCAGCTGCCTCATTATAAATCCGCGACATCATTGCTGTCTCCGTCCTTACAGCCTGTTGACGAGTGAACGACTGTAAAAGCTTCATGTTATGTATAAAAATAACAAACTAATGCCTAACTGGGATTTCAATGCCTGTAGAAACATAAACGTCTGCAGATGAATTTGCTCCTCTGATCACTTTGCATCAACTTCATGAATGAGGAAATGAATCCTTGAGGTAATTCAGGTGCAGCAGAAGGGGAAGAGTCGGTGAGATCCTCAGAATATGTTGGATAAATCCTGCCAGCGAACAGGTTAGGGTCACAGTCTATTACCATGGTAACTGACTCAAAGATGGAGTTAGCTCTCTTTCTGGAACTGAAATCGAGAGTTTCCCTCATTTTAGGGTTAACAAACCCAGAGTTGTTAGCTAAACCTGCTTCCTGGAATAGGGCTCAGATAAGATAAGATAAGATATCTTTATTGTCAATGGACAAAACAATGAAATTTTGTTGGAGCAATCCTCCAGATGCCAACATAATAAATACAAAAATACAAATGGAAATTAGAAAAAAAAATGGGATGATTGTCGCTGTCTTGAGGCACGTGGGGAGGGAAGCCTGCTCCAGGGAGATGTTAAACAGATCTGTGAGCACTGGTGTCAGCTCCCCACTAGTCAATATAGTGTAAACTTACAAAGTGCTCCAACAGTATGTGAAACTGGTGTTTTTGCTATACTTTTTAATTTAATTTAAAAAAAAAAATGAAATGAAATAGAAGTAGAGGCTGAACCTAGCTTACTGTAGATTTAACTTTTGTAACAAGGAGAAAAATTTTGTACAGGAATACTTAAATTAATACACTGTATTGCCAAAAGTATTCACTCACCCATCCCAATCACTGAATTCAGGCGTTCGTATCACTTCCATGGCTACAGGTGTATAAAATCAGGCACCTAGGCAGGCAGACTGCTTCTACAAACATTTTGAAAGACTGTGTCACTCTCAGAAGTTCAGTGAATTCCAGCATGGTACTTTGATAGGATTCCAACTGTGCAACAAATCCAGTCAAGAAATTTCTATTTTGTATTATAACATGGAAGCAAATGGGAACAACAGCAACTCAGCCACAAACTGGTAGCAGACATAAAATCACAGACCAGGGGTAAAGGATGCTGAGGTATATAATTTCCAGAGATTACCAACTTTCTGCAGAGTCAATTGCTACAGACCTCCAAACTTCAGAATCCCCACAACTTTCAGAGCTATATTCCAAGCCCCGATAATGGCATTGTTGGGGATCAGGTCATGGCCAGCTTTCATCATGGCCGGGTCCTTTGTATGGTACAAATTATCCAATTGCCTGGCCCACAACAGGGGAATATGTGAGGTCAACCTGAGCAGGCTGAGGCCTCCATCCATACACCTGGCATATAGCAGACCATCAGCCACTGTGTCACTTAGGTGGAGCCATCTCTTTACCGCCATCCGAATGTCCCTGTCGCAGGCCATGAGCTGGCTCTTGGGTGGGTGTCCCATATCGAATTTGAGGAGATCCGATCTACCGATACCGTCAGGCCCTGGCGCCTGCCGCTTCAATCACATCAGGCTGAATATCGCACGAGGCTTGCTCCATTCCATTCAATACCCACGCAGCCGCAGGCTTTACATCCAGTCTAAAGGCCTCCTGGATCGACCGGTACCGCTTAACCGTGGCTCGCCCAACCACAGCACCGCTACCGCGGCTCTGTCCAGACGGTCGAAGCCTCACCTTCGACGTTCGAAGCCCTGCCATCCTCTGGAAGGCGGACGTTAATTTCTGGTTGATAACCCTCGGTTCAGAGTCATAAGGTATAAACCTTTTCTCCCCAACTCTGGCATCAAGGTCCTCCTTCAGAAGGTTCCTGGCCAGCGCGATCCCTGGCTCAGGCCGCGGATCTGAGTCAAGAGCAGGGAAGTTTTGGGCGGGAGCTTAGAACCCCCCTGCCGCCTTGCTGGAGCACGGCTGCTCCCCATGCGTTCGCTCGTTCGCCCAGAGCCTGCCCGACTCAACATGCTGCCCCCTGGGTGCCTCCGCCATTTGTGTATAGAGAGCCCTATAGAAAACCTGAGCGGGCAATGGTCACACTGGACCCTTGCAGGTTTGGCGGGGGCACCCCGAGAGGGCCTGCATTTCCCTGTATGCACTGAGGCAGATCTTAGGGATGAGCCATGTAATCCTTGCCCTGTGTGTACTTTTGAAGTGTGCCCTGACTCGCCCCGCTGTGTCCAACTGTGCTCGGCACATCTCGCACTTCTGAGGGAACCATGGAATCCGGAAACCAATGGAAACAGAGGCCACTCTGCCAAATCCTTCCATCTCCTGTCAGTGCTAAAGAAGAGTGTTCCCTTCTCCGCTCGCCGGGAAACAATGCTTTCTTTGCACGGACCTCTCCGACTTTAGGCCTTGCAGATGTGACGGGTGACTGAGTGGTGCCACCGTCATCACTATGCTTGGCTCTCAGGCGACCACGGACGGAGATCAGTGAGGAGCTCAGGGCTCTCACCGTCCCCCATTGTGGGGAAAGTCGGGGGAGGGGACTAAGTAAAGGAAACGTGAACCTTCTTGGAGAAGACATTCTTTATTCCGAAGGCAGTGGGTCTCGCACCCTGGACCTGCTCTTCAAACTGGGAGTGTTCGTCGCTAACTCTCACCAGAGGCTGTCAGAACGAGATGGGCTGGACCAGTTCTCGTTCATTCATTCAATGAACCACCTCCACCATTACCATACCACATAATATCAGGCAAGGAAACATTTGTGGTTTCGGGTGTAGGCTGTCCAGCCCATGTTAACCCGATCCCTATCACAGGTGGGGTTGATGAGATGAGAAGGAACTTCCTTAAGAGAGTCATAGTTACTCCCGCCGTTTACCGGCACTTCATTGAATTCCTTCCCAGGCCTGTATGTTGCTTGGGTACAACATATAAGCATTACAAGCACATATGATAGGTGAAGCTGGATTGACTGGGCTCACGCCCTGGCATCAATCAGTATGGAAAATTCCAAGAGTTAACCAGGCCCACACCTCGGCATCAACTCTAAGTACGGTATCTGGCTTTTATTGCTCAGGATTTAAATATTACCAGGGCTTTTCTAGCAATGCGCAAAAAAATCCTTGAGCCAGTTATTTATGCAAGACCATAGGTCATTCAACTCTGGAATTTACCTGGGGAGACATCCTTAAGAGAGTCATAGTTACTCCCGCCTTTTACCCACACTTCTTGAATTTCTTCACTTTGACATTCAGAGCACTAGGCAGAAATCACATTGCATCAACACCCGCCATTGGCCTTCGCGATGCTTTGTTTTAATTAAACAGTTGGATACCCCTGGTCCGCAGCAGTTCTAAGTCAACTGCAAGGCGCCAGCCGAGGCGACCCGCCAGGGTGGCCCCCCGCGAAGAGGATGGAGGGTCCCGACGGGCACCGCAGCTGAGGTGATCCGAGAGAAGAGCCCGGCACGCGTCCAGAGTCGCCACCAGCCACCGCCGGCCACATCCACCCCACCGGCCCGCCCTCCACGCGGCGTCGGACACCGCCCCGCAAAGAAGACCCCAACGCCAGCACGACGCACCCCCTCCCGAAACACCCGTCGACGGTCCCCCCCAGCCTCGCTAAAGGGGGGGGGGGGGTGGTAGGGGGGCAAGGGCGACGTGGCGAGAGGGTGCAGCGAGCAACAGAGTCCGCAGCTGCGGTACTAGGGGAATCCTTGTGAGTTTCTTTTCCTCCGCTTAGTAATATGCTTAAATTCAGCGGGTTGTCTCGTCTGATCTGAGGTCATATTCGAAAAGGAGATACCCACGAGGTGGGTCCGGACGTGGCTCGCTGGGATGGGAGCGGAGAGAAGAGGGTCCCCCCTTCGACACGCTCCCTGGCGAGGCTCACCAGTTCTCGCACACCCGACTGACTCGTGTTAGAAAGGGGCCGCAGCGAGGGCGGCACACTCCGGGAAGATGACTGGCAAAGCCCAACGAGACCCACGGGTGACTCCCATGTGCCAACCCTGCTGGGGCTAGCCCCACATCGCCGAGGCCCTTTTGATGCACGTGTAGCACCGTCAGCACGGAGACGGGCTAATGTTCACCAGCAGCCGCGCTCGCTCATGCGGGCTCGACGGGGAGGTGCCCCACCCTGACGGCCACAACCAGACGGAGGTGGTTGTCGGGGACGGAGTGGTGGAGAGGCTCGCTGGCACGAGGGTATGGTCAACCCGAAGGCGGGCACCACACGTCGCGACCTGGCTCCCCAACCCAAGAGACGGGAGGGCAGTCTTCACTTGATCGCGGGGGACGAAGGCTCCGGTGCATAGCCACCCTGGGACAGGGGTGTCTTCACTCGTGCCTGCTACTGCCCCAGCCGCGGAAGACTGCGGAGTCTCCGACTGATTGAAAAGCGACGCTCAGACAGGCCTAGCCCCGGGAGGAACCCGGGGCCGCAAGGTGCATTCGAAGTGTCAATGATCAACGCTAGCTGAGTCACTAAGAGTCGTATCGTGTTTTGTTTGTCTCTGGGTTGCCACCTTCGCATACACTGTTGGTTTTACCATGGGTAACCTCCGGGCGCTCCATCCCGCTGTGGTGGGCGGGGGAGGAGACATTGAACCCCCCGTGCTCCCTCCTGAGGAGGGAGGAGAGTTGGGTACCCAGAGGCGTGCGGATGGCAGCTAGGGCGAAACCACCGCGCCACGCTTTTGGTAAGGTTCTCTTGGCGGGCCAGGACCGTTGTTTTCCCAGACCGGAACCCAGCACCTGCCTCCAGGAGCACCCCGCGATGCACGGTCCCTTCAGCCCTCGAGAGAGGATGCCGCTGGGGTTGGAGGTGGGGCTAGAAACTCAGATCAGATATGAGCAGTCTAAATTGGCCACGAAACTTTGTCCCTTGTAGAACGTGCGCTAGAAATAACCTCTCCTAGTAATGTTGCCGGTGGTGTTTTCCCTTACCTTACAGAAAACGTGCCCATGCGAGATTAGTCAGAAATGTCATTCATCAGGGAGTGTCCCTGAACATGACTCATCTCCCCTTGAAACACTTAGACTTTTTTTTCTGGCAGAACGGAAGAAGAACGGCCACTCATCTCCCCATGAAAAACTTAGACCCACACGCTGCACTTTTTTTAGACTTAGACCTCTAGCAGGCCCCCGGGGGTCCACCACCACAGACTTAACAAAATTACAGCCACACATACTACGTACCCCTGGTACACTAACCAGGCTTCGTGCCCCTGGTATCCCTGCCTGCTTTGTGCCCCTGGTATCCCCGCCTGCCTTCGTGCCCCTGGTATCCCCGCCTGCCTTCGTGCCCCTGGTATCCCCGGCTGCCTTCGTGCCCCTGGTATCCCCGCCTGCCTTCGTGCCCCTGGTATGCCCGGCTGCCTTCGTGCCCCTGGTATCCCAGGCTGCATTTGTGCCCCTGGTATCCCTTGCTGCCTTTGTGCCCCTGGTATCCCTGGCTGCCTTCGTGCCCCTAATACCCTGACAGTACTGCTGTGGATGCAATGGCCTAAAACTTTCACGCAATACTGTATTAGTTGTAAATTTGGACTTTTAGTCATTTTGAAGGTGTTTAAACATATATGTGACCAGACGTTTTCATCTGGGTTAATGGAAAGATCCTGCTACCATTTCCTAATTGGCAGGAAAAGTGAGTCATTATTTGTTAACAGTAGCTTATATAATTTTGATAACAATTTAGGGGTACAGAGGTTTAAAAATTCTGTTACCTGTACAGATACTTCCAAGTTCTGTTCATTTAAATTAAATCTTGCCTGTATGATGGACCTCAATTGCTGACATTCCAGAAATGTTAATAATGTTACTGTTACTAATTCCATATTTTGATATAAGTTCTTGAAATGGAATACAATTTCTGTCTTGAATAACTTGCTCTAGATTTTTTATACCATTCTCATGCCATGATGAAAAATTGATTGCTTTCTTTTTCTGACATATGTCTGGATTGTTCCAAATGGGTTTACAGGGGATAAGTGAAGACTTAGGCTATCAGAGAGGTGCTTCTGTTAAGACTTTTGAAGCAGTTATGTTGTTTGATACAGGAGCTAATGAAAGGTAGATCAGAGATTTTTATTTTTCCACAGACTGCTTGTTCTAGGTCCAACCATGGGTTTTCTAGTGAACCTGGTTTGATCCATTTTGAAAAATTTTGCAACCTACTGGCTAAGAAGAAGTGATAAAAATTTGGTAGCTCTAGACCACCACTGCATTTTGACTTTTGTAACGTTTTTAAGCTATTTTGTGATGGTTTAGTTTTCCATATAAATTTGATCATGTTCAAGTCTAGTGTGTAAAACCAAGCCACAGAAGGTTTATTAGGGATCAGTGAGAATAAATAGATGATTTTTGGCAAAACCATCATTTTAATGGTGGAGATCCTACCCATGAGTGATATGGGTAAGCTATTCCATCGTGTGAGATCATCCTCTATCGTTTTTAATAGAGGAATGTGATTTAATCGGACCAAATCTGAGTCTGGCAGAAAGATTTGTACCTAAATATTTGTAGTGAGCACTGTATATACTGTAGTGAGCACGGTGGGGTGGTGGTTAGCACTGCTGCCTCACAGTTCGAATACTATCTGGAAGGCCTGGGTTCGATTCCACCTTGGCCTGGGCCTCTCTCTCACTCTGTGGAGTTTGCATGTTTCCCAGGAAATTAGACAAACAGCGGCACAAAAGTAACATTAAAGTTATTCGGGTGGCATCCCGTAATAAAAAGGCGGCGTCCCTGTGTAATGTCCGGCGGCGACCGAGACAAAGTAATAAAGTAAAAGATTTTGTAACGGGTGGTGACCCGTGTAGTACACGCGCCGATGCGTGCCACCAGGAAGTGAGGGGCCTCTAGACTCTAGTGAAACATGTGCCGATGCATGCCACCAGGAAGCGCAATCACAGCTGTAAGGCCATGATCGTTTCAGGGTGAGGGGTCTTGAGGCTCTAATAGTAGTGTTAAAATAAGTGTAAGCCTAGCCAGTGGTGACCGCCAACTGTCGCTGGACGCGGCGGCAGTACGACGCAACAGGGTTGGTCGGTACTGGGTGAAAGGCCCCGGGGAATTGAGGCACCCCGAAGCACAAAAGTAATAAGAAATAAAGGTTAAAAATAAAATAGAAGAGCGTGCGTGAAGTGAATCAGAGTGTGAATGCTGTCTTGTGGGACGTTGAAGCAGCAGCAGCAGGACTGGAAACCTAATGGTGATAACAGAAGGTCCTGGCCTGTTGAAGTAAACTTCCACTAGAGGCAGATGAGGATTTAGGCTCCGAACAGGGCACGTAGTCCACGGAGCAAAGCTGTATTGTGTATTGCAAATTTTGTGAGAACGGAGAACGAATT
>VUQJ01043757.1:0-11895 GCA_015108635.1 Andinoacara biseriatus
TTGATTCCTCTGTGCCAGTGTTTCGTGTGAAGTCTGTGTGCACCCTGTTAGGTGTTTCCTGTTTTTATTTTGATAGTCTTGTATTCCCTGTGTGTTATGTCTAGTTGCTTCCTGTGTTTCATTAGTGTGATTTGGTCCTCCTGTTCTCCCCAGCTGTTTCCTGTTTTCCTAATGTATATATTGTCTGCGTTTCTCTCTGTTCCCTGTTGCGTCCTCCCGTATGGTTATGTGGGTTTTGTTTCGGTTTTGCCTCCTGTGTCCTCCTGTGTCCTTTTATCTGTTACATTTCATTCTCAATAAACTCGCCTTTAAGTTCAGTCCGCTTCAGGAGTTCTGCATTTGGGTCCGCTCTGCTCCCCTCACCACTCACATACGACAGAATACTATGCCAGCCACTTGGGTATGGCGTTCCATGTATGCCCTACCTGCTACCATCTTTCACCTTGGTGTTATATTAAAATCCCTAAATAAAACAGCTTGTGAATCCTGCTGCTTTGCATCCTGCTTCCATTTGAGAAAGATTTAAATTGCTTTAATAGGGATTTAAAGTGCTTTAACAGGGGGTGGAGCAGACCTTTCCATAGCTAGACATAGTGATGTTACATAATGTCTGAGTCTTTATAAACTGTTCATAGTGTTTACAGATTATGTATTTCACAGAACTGCCAGATAAGGATCTTCGTCAGACATCATTAAGGTGAGTACTGCTGTATGAATCGGTCTGATGGGAAGCATAGTGCAGGCATCCAGTGCAAGAATGGCATGACAGAATCGCGTTACTTATTAAGACTATATCAAAAAAAGAAGGAGAAGAAAAGAAGTGATCTGTAAATTGTGGGCTGTATTAGTATAATAAAGAAAAAAGTTTAAAGTTTAACCTGCTGAAACCATACAATCACCGTTTTCACTGTTTACTGAGAATAACAACTTTGTCATTAGCCAGTAATTTTTTTTTAATTATTGAGGATATTTAGGGTATACAACATTATTTTGCCCGCATTTACGCCAGGATCAAAAAACTACTAAAGGAAAACATTCATTGAATACTTTAATTAAATTATAGAAATATTTTTGCACTTCTTTTGAGACCTTAACCTAATTTCAACATGAGTAGAGGATTTCAGTCAGCTTTACTTTTAAAACTATCAAGTTATATATAAATCCCTCACAAATCCCCCCCACACACACATCCAAGTTACAGATACAGTTACAGAGCAGATTGGCCAACTGTGAATGATAAAGAGGACAGAAGCGTTAATTTCAGTAACTCAGTTTTAAAAGGAAGGCCATTAACCTGTGTTTCATAGTGATGAAGTGGTCAGTATTGATCTTGTAGACCTTGAGTAGGACTCAAAACGCAGGATCCTGATGAATAGTTCACACGTTTATTTTCCAATATAGGTTTTCAGAACTGAACAGGGGATTCTCCAGCACAAGAGGGTTTCCGGTTTCCAACCAAGATCTCTGTTATCACTCCTCTCACTCTCGCCTCACTCAGGGAAGAAACACACAATCCGGTAGGGCAGCTGAGTATCTGTGCAAATAGGAGAAGCTGGTTAGTGATGCAGCAAAAGAGTACAGTAAGGCAGGCAATTACACAGAAGCCGATTACTGACGTGGCTCGACTGACAATCTGGCATTGACTGGATGAACCGCTCCTGCTTAAAAAGCTACGATAAAACGAGATGGGCCACGGGTACGATCATCCTCTCCAGGTGGATAATCAGCTCTCAGGACACCCCACCTCCAATATACCAAGGCAGCACACCACTGAGGAGGAGAAAGCAAGAATGGGAGAACAGAGCCAATTCAAACCGAACAGGCAGACCCTGACATATTTATTAAAAATGTATTGAGAGTATGAGAGAAACCAAGTAAATGGTTAACAAATCTAGTTATGTTAGTCGCACTACATATATATATGGTTATCCTATTCCTATGGGAACCTCATCAGCTAATGCAATTCATTGGGTTTTCTGTTCTGTTCTTCAGGTGACTGGAAACATATATTAAGAGTATGACGGGTCATTTGTAAACTTTGTAAAGTTACGAACACACTAACCAGTTGAGGAACCTGCAAACTAGTAGGATGTGTGTTTTCAGTTCAATTCAGTTTTATTTATATAGTGTAAAATCACAACAAACAGTTGCCTCAAGGGCACTTTATATTGTAAGGTAAAGACCATACAAAAATTCAGTACAAAAAAACTGTCAAAACGAGCAAGCATTTGGCAAAAGAGGGAAGGAAAAACTCCCTTTTAACAAGAAGAAACCCCAGGCAGAACCAGGATCAGGGAGGAGCACTAATCCGTCGCGACCAGTTGGGGCTGAGAGGAGAAACAGGACAAATGATATGCTGTGGAAGAGAGCCAGAGATTAATAACTAATGATTGAATACAATGTGGGGTAAAAAAAGACTAAAAAGAGGTGAATGAAAAGAAATATAGTGTATCATGGAAACCCCTCAGCAGACTAGGCCTATCACAGCATTGCTAAGCTAGGGTTCAGGGTGGCCTGATTCAGCCCTAGCTTTAAGCTTCATCAAAAATGAAAGGTTTAGGCCTAATTGTAAAAATAGAGAGGGTGGCTGTCTCCCGAATCCAAATTGGGAGCTGGTTCCACAGAAGAGGGGCCTGAAACCTGAAAGCTCTCCCTCCCATTCTACTTTTAACTCCTTAGCCAGCAGGGGCCCGCCCTCGGGCCCTTTTCAGTGTTTTTTGACTTCAAATTGTCATAACTTTATAGTAACACTACATTCAAATCTTACCACCTGATTGTTTTGCAGAGAGAACGCCCGGAATTGGATTGACATTTGGCCAATTATGTTATGAAATAATAACCAGACATGGTTATTATATGAAGTAATAACCAGACAGTGTCATGTGACTTTTTTGGACATGCCCCCAAATGGTCACCAATCGTTCAGCTTGTTCAACTCTGACCCAAAATCTAAAACCACAGATGGATAGACAATAAAATTCCCTTCACGCAGATGTATGGCAACTGGGGGTGTGTTTTAAGGCAAGGCAAGGCAAGGTAAAATTTATTTATATAGCACATTAAAAACAACTTCCGTTGCCCGAAGTGCTGAACAGAACATAAAATTTACAATTACAATTAAAAACAACAATAAATACAATTCAAGAATAAAGTATTACAGATAAAACCATAAGTAAAATCACAAATATATATTAATTTAACACGAATCCAAAAACTAAATGCTTACTGGGCGTGTTTTCGGTGCCTAAAGTCGAGCAGGAAGTAGCAGTCTGTGCGCCATCGTGATCGCGACGGTGTTTACAGCACTTTTTCTCAGTAACGGATCGTATAAATACCTCAAAACAAGCTTTCTTTATTCAATGAAGTGACTCACGAGATTGGATTATTAATTTTTGGAGGAGTTTTTTGCTGATTTGACCATTTGGTTTTTTTTGGTTTTTTTCGCTGGATAATCCCACGAACAAACAGCTGTTACTCACAAAACGCGACTCATGGTAGGTGTACCTCATTATTGTCGTTGTCATTTAGATGGAAATGTGTTTTTTTATGGTGGGCTAGACATGCACCAGTACCTACACAAAGCACCTTACGCTGCTTATATTGTGTGTCTGTGCACGCTGTATTGTTTACAGGCGTGCTTTATGTATTTGCAATGTCCAGGTGTTCAGGGGAAGAAAGGGTGGATTGTAAGTATTGATTGAGTGTTTCGCGGGGTTCCTTTTTATTTTGTCCGCATCACCCATTTAAAAGGCTGGGTAGTGTTTACCAAAGGTAGTGTTTACATTTACTGTAAATTTTTATCAATATATAACTGATTTTTTGGGGTGTGTGAGTGAAGGAATTATTGAAAATAGACTGGGTTTTTTGTGAATGAAAGCCCAGCATTTTCCTTCTTTTACAAATTAGGGCAACCTCAGATTTATATGTCTATAAATATAATTACTTAACACGATCAGTAAATTTGTGTATAGCACATGATTTCTCTGTACATTATCTTTCATTGGAGCCCTCATTGATGACTGTACGTTGAAGCATTGAGGAGTTACAGCCATTTGAAGTTTGCATATCAGAGGCTGGGTCACATTGTGCCAAATGGTTTTCGATGGCACATGTGAGGCCAGACCTGGACATCAACACACAAAAACCTTTACAAAACAGTAGGTTTTTGAGCTATCTTGATACAGTTTGAAATACAGGACAAAAAGACTTCATTCTACAGCTTCACTATATTTTCCAGTCGATACCTCCTACAGTCAGTGTGTAATTACATGAAAACAAATTGTCTAATTTTTTTGTGTTTCAAACTGAATAACTACATACTCATTACAGTTACAGTATTTTTGACTGCACAAATTAAAAATATAGCTTGATATCTTCACAAAGAGACCAAACTTTTGCAAGAGTTCAGGAACAGCAGCTGATTTAATTTGGGTATCCTTTTTCAGGCCTTGATTTCAGAGCCACCAGTTAAGGGGTTGATACAGTGAACAGTTATTGTTTGAGATATCTTGATATATTTTGAAATACACGACAAAAAGACTTCGTTCTACAGCTTCATTATATTTTCCAATCGATAACTCCTACACTCAGTGTGTAATTACATAAAAACAAACGTGAAAAATTTAGGCGAGAAAATAAATTGTGTAATTTTTCTGTGTTCCAAACTTAATAGCTATATACTCATTAGAGTTACATCATTTTTGACTGCAAAAATGAAAAAAATATAGCTTGATATCTTCCCAAAGAGACCAAACTTTTTCATGTACTCCAAAGAGTTCAGGAACAGCAGCTGATTTAATTTGGGTATCCTTTTCAAGGCCTTTTTACTGATTTCAAAGCCACCAGTTAAGGGGTTAAGTATCCCAGGAACCACAATAATAATAATAATAATAATAATAATAATAATAATAATAATAATAATAATAATAATAATAATAATAATAATAATAATAATAACTTAGATTTATATAGCTTTTCAAGAAATCCAAGGATGCTGGACAAAACCCCCCAAAACAAAACAAAACTAAGAATTGAAGACCTTTTTAAACAGTTTTAGTTAGTTTTTACTTTTTTCTCTAATTCAGTTAGTTTTAATTCGTTTTTAGGGAGGTTTTGCTCGTTTTTATTAGTTTTTATTTTTGGTTTAATGCTTAGTTTCAGTTTGTTTTAATTATTTTCCATATTAGGTTTAATATTTTTATACTTACTACTATCGGGTGCAAGATTCAAGGTGTACAAGTGACTATTGTGTAATGAAAACTAGACAAAAAATACCGTTTAAAGAAATACATTCAACAACCAACTGTGACAGCAGCACTATGTGCTAAATATGTGTAATATTAAGGACACACGTGAACATCAACAGGGAGAAAAATATTAACTCCAAAACTCAATAAATTCTACAATGAACTTCAGTAGATCAACAACACCTACAGGTGGTGTTCGACAAAAACAAAGTCTTTGATTGAGTCAAAGGTCAAATCCAGCTGCATCCTGATGTTGAAGCTGCTTCTGTTTTGGAGCTAGCTTGGTTAGATGTTCCTAATTAAAGTTGCAGGGTCTTTGCGGCCTCTGTACACAACCTACGGAAGTGGCCGACCTCATGTCTGCATTTATGCTGGATTAGCTGGATTATGTGTGTTAATTACCTTGTGGTCGTGCTGGTGTTTTATATGCGGTTCCGTCTGGGACTGTTTTTGGTCCTCGCTCTTTGTGCTCAGTTTTTTGGCTGCAAAAATATTTGTTTTTTCCACTTTCTTCATTCCCTCACGTCCATTCCGATAGTTTCAGGAGTCTCCCTCCATAAATTTGCTAACATTTGAGAGTCGTTATATTGATGCTTTGATTATTATTCCTGATTGTTTTTCTCTGACTGATAAAGTAGCCAGAAACTCACAAGGACTGAACAGGTTAATCACAACGATGTGGGCTGTGTGGATCCGGCAAGTAGTCACGTTTCTCCAGAGGTTAATGTCAGGTTACCTCATAGGATCATAGCAGTTTCCATAGCTGCCTTGTGCGCTTCTCAGATGGACTTGGATGTTGGTGTTTTCTTCCTGAGAAGTGTCCCGCACATTTTCATCATCCACAAGACAATCCCTTCTGAGAAGGACACATCCAGGCTGGACAAACTGATCAGGCGGGCCGGCTCTGTGGTCGGCATGAAGCTGGTGATGGTGGCAGAGAAGAGGACTATGGACAAACTACTGGACACCATGGATAATGCCAGTAACCCTGTGCACACTGTCATCAGCAATCAGAGAAGCCTGTTCAGTGACAGACTGCTCCTTCCCATGTGTAGGACCAACAGATTAAAAAACTCCCTTGTCCTTCACGCTATCAGACTGTACAACTCCACTTTGGGGGAAAGGAGGGGTAGCAGGAGGACAAAGGAGCAGCAGCTTGAGCCTGACTATAAACACAGAGCAACATAAAGTAGTAGTAGTAGTACTGGACAATATCATGGTGCACTATCACTTCATCTGTCAGGCATACTATATCTTCTTTGTCTTGTTGTACCTTATTTTATTATTTATCTATTTATTCTCTTGCCTGAGAGCTGAGCAGAGGACTCAGACAGACTCGCAGGTAGGTTGCGGTGCAAGATTTATTTACAGAGAGTAAAAAAAAGGTAAGGATGTGAGGGGCACTCGGGGATAAGAGCAAGGTGTTCCAGCGGAGGGTTTTGGAGGGGCAAGAGATGGCTGGGCTGGGCTGGGGAAATGAGAGTGAGGCTGGGGCACTTCAACAGAGGACAGGCAGGGCAGGCAGGCTGGACTTCGCACAAAGATCTGGGCACAGGAGAGAAGGCAGGTTAGGCAATGCTATGCAAAGCAACAACAAGGATTTCGCAGAGAGCGGCCGAAACTAACTGTTGAACAGTCAATAATCCAGTGACGAGTGAAGACCAGCAGACAGCTTAAGAAGAGCCTGCTGACAAGGTAATTCCTCACAGGTGTGGAGCCCGCGAAGTTGAAGACCAGCCCCGAAAGGGAGGAGTCCCGTAAGTGTCCGTCCCAGCCGTCCATCCCAAAACAAAAACAAACACTGCCACACACCAGAGAGGGAAAAAAGAACAACACATGAACCACCCGGGCATGACAGCTACTGGAACTTTAATTTCCCTGACGGAACCCTCCCAAAGGGATTAATAAAGTTTAGCAGAGTGGTATTCCTGAGAAGTTACAGACTGATAAGAGTGGTGAATCTTTTAATACCACTTTTGAGAAACAGTTAAAAAAAAAAACAAACGCCATTAATCATTTTTCTGCAGCAAGTGATCTAAAGGCCTCTGCTGTGAAGCATTTTAACATCTAAAATCTAAAATGTTTAGATATTTCACAGCTAAAAATACTTTTAGGTCTTGAGACCTTGAGCTTATATGGAGGTTAGGCCGAATGCGGCTGGATCTGATGGTGGAACCCACAAATTTTTTATCTCTGGCAATGGAACACAATATCTGGACCTAAATGACACCATTCTGTATCTCAGATAGTAAGTAACCATTGTGGATGGTACAGAATTGGAGGCAGATGTAATAAGAAGAAGAAGAAGAAAAAGAAGAAGAAACTGAAAGGCTGAAGAAGAGTTTTTACCCACAAGCCATCCGTCTGCTCAACTCTAAACCCTAAATTGCACTATCATGCACAATGCACAATGTAAATTATTATACTGTAATATTCTATGTTAGTATGTATAGTGTTTACCCATTTTCATTCTTCTTATTTATATATATTTTTTAATATATTTCTTTCACCTTTTTTTTTAGTTTTTGTCTTGTTTTCTTTTGTTTGTCTTTTTCTCACTACTTACTATTGGATGCAGGTACAAAAACATTTCTCTGTACATTTTACTGTGTATAAATGTGCATGTGACAAATAAATATTTTCTTATCTTATCTTATCTTACCATAATAACACTAATAATTGATGAGCATCCCATCAATTATCCTCTTAACATGATTTTCAGTCAGCATGATGCCTCTGCACCCAGCTGATTTCACAGGCCAGCTTGACACATTCTTATAGAGCCATCATTGAGAATTCGGTGAATTACTCTGAGCATACAGGAGCTTTAGAATTGTATGTGGTGAACAATGGCTCTAATAAAGAGTTAGTAAAAAGGGCAACATACTGTGAGCGTTTGAAGGAGTTTTAAGTCATAGGACCTTTGTATGCAGCTACTTTCTTCTGAGAGGCTGTTGTTAAATTCTATCAATCTCAAAATAAAGCTCACCAGGGCCAGTGACAATGAAGAAAGTCACAATTGCACCTGCTGTCAGGAGGTCGATATTAGAAAATTAATGCCAAACTTCAAGTCTTAGTTGATTATTACTGGAAATGAACAATCATCAGCTGGAGAGTATTCTGTGTGCACACATCAGAGTCCAATTCTGCAGAGTTTGATGAACTGGCATCCCTGAATAAGACTTTTAAACTTCCTGCATTTTTTGTGGTGAACACAGACCCTAGACATCTACTAGGCACCCACTGGCTCACTTTAAGCCTGCATGAAGATGGCAGCGCTACTTTTTTTTGACTCGCACTAATTTCAACCACATCAAGCATTGTGGTCTATCATACCAACATATGATATCTTTGTATCATTCAAATCCTGTAAAAAATGACATCATGGTTGCTAATTTTGTAAAAAGATATAACAGAATAACAGATGTACAAGAAAATGTCATTCAGGATCTTTTAATCATGCTTCATGCTCTCTGAAGACATTAATGATTGTTGCTATGATTTTTAAAAACTTAATAAAGTACTTTATTCTAAATTTAAACATGGTAAGTGTGTCTTTGTCTCAGTGTTTATATATAGTATAGTTTATATATAGTGTTTATAAATCAATTGTGAAACTCCACTTCAGACCGATCAGACATTATTATTAAAAAAAATGTTGCGTATGTCTTATGTTCGGTATGAACACAGATATCTCAATTATTACATCAACCAAGCCGGCAGAGAGTTACCAGATTTTATAGGAATGAGTGTGCAGTATGGCAACGGCTTAGGAGGTATTTTTCGTAGTTTATTCAGGTTTGCTATACCTTTGTTAAAGATTTGATATAGCAAACCTCATCTGAAATTGGCTGCGACAGGAATTGTTTGCGACGTTGTTTGAAACATCGTGAGAGCCACCAACTCTAGGAAACAAGAAGGTAACGGACGTTAAAATTAGATCATCAGACTGATGCAAAGGCATATGATAGTTACCTTTGGGAGGCGACGTTAATGTTAGTACATTCTTTTCACGCTCTCCCTGTCTTACAAGAGACAGGAATCATCGAATAATGACAGAGTACTTTTTAGCCTTTTCGTACATGTTCAAGTCAGGCATATGTAATACCACAGCCATCTCTTTGTCCAGGTCGTTGTGCGCTGATTGTCTGATTGAGGCTGTATTCTGTTGCTGTTTTAAAAAGTCCATCTGCTGCTGCCAAAAACATTTTCTGTGTGTGCTCCATATCATCTGTTGGTAATCAGACTGGTGATAAACGGGATAACTGCTCCTTATAATGGTAGTAAAAAAACATCACATTGGTTGATGCTTCTCTGCTTTTTCAACACTGACTTTTTTGTCTGCACCAGTCAGATTGGGGTGGCGTTCATGGTGGGGGATGCTGTATGGGTGGGGTGTGCTGCCGGCATGCTTGGACTCATTTGGGTCTGTGGTGTGGGATTGGTGGGGTGCACAGTCTTTGGTGTGCTTAATCGGCCTTCCTCTACTGCTTCTTCCTGCTGCTCTGGCCCCTGGCCTGGGGCCGGGCTGCAGTTACTGTCGGGCGGGTGGGATGGTGGGGTGCACCTTGTGGTGGCACGGGGGTGGCTGGCGGGTTGTACTTGGCTGAGATCTGTGGATGGGCTCGGACACTTGTTCATGGCTGGTGTTGACTCGTGTCATTTCATGGGTAGCCTGTGGTTGCTACCGTGGACTGGGTGGCTTGGCGGGCTCCCTGGTTTCTTGCCCTGCTTGTTACGTCATCGGGGCGATGGCGGCCCTGCTAGTTTGGGTTGCCGAGGAGGGTTACAGAGTGTGCTGTGGAGGGGTTGCAGCCTTCTTTCGGGTCTGGGGCTTCTTCATTGTGGCTGCCGGGGAGTCGCCTGGGTCTTGCCTCTGCTACCCTCTTAAAAGGAGGGGGGGGTGTTCTGGTTGTCTCTGTGGGGAGATCCCAGGGCTATGTCCTTGGGAGGTCGCTGGGAGTCTGTGGTTCCATTCTTCCCCATACAGTCCGCATGTCCTGGATGGTGGATCAGTGGGCCCCCATACTCAATATCAAGGGAGACGCCTTATAGACACAAGCACACAGACGCATGCACAGGTGTCTAGATTCAGTTGTTTGTTAGATCTCTTGTTTCTCTTTCTGCAGGTCTCAAGACAGATTTCAAGCATGCTGACTTGTTGTATCTCTGTTTGTTTTTCTTTCTTCTTTCTCCAATACTTCTATCTCTGTTTGTTTTTAAACCTTCCCTCTATTCTCCCCCCCTTCTTTTTTCTTTTTCTCCTCTCATCTTTGAGTCCATTACATTTGAAATAAACCCAATGCAATTTCTAATAAAGCTTCATATGTATAACAAGGGGGCACATCATGGCAAAAGCCATAATGCTCTGCTTGTGAAAGCAAATCTGTTGGACTATACCTTGACATTCAGACAACAATTCTGAGTGCCGCAAAGCCGGACATTACGCACAAAAAAAAGGAGAAAAAAAAAGAAAAAAAACCCAAGAAGAATGTGTAACTGTGATATTTTAGTTGCCTTTAGTTCTTGAAGAATTTACTCACACACTCTGGGTTTTCAAAACAGATTTTGTTTCCTTTCAAATCCATTGCACACACAAAATTCACTTTGTGTTTTCCATTTTCAAAACATTTCTCAAAATTATACATTATGTATTTCTCGTCATGTGCTATGCATAAACAAAAGCACAAATTGTCCTTGTTGTCAGGATTGTACAAGTGTTTGTTTTTCCTTGTCAAAATTTCATCACATATGGCACATTGCCTAACCTCAAACGAGCACCACCAGATCTATTCTGAGCTACAGTAACAATCAAATCTAACTTATCATCACCTATGGAATCATCATTACTTTGAATTACCTGAACTATATCATCAAGAAACATGTCTGTGTTAGAAATGTCACCAACATTTAACACCTAAACCAAACAAATCGCCATGGACAGAAACTGTATTGGCATGATTAACACAACCAAGAGTAGCAGGTGAAGCGCCATAAGCAGTAGCAGAATCAACACCAGCAGGACATATCAAATCAGCAACAACAACAGCAGAACAGGTCAAATCATTGGCAGCAGTAGTAGACTCAACAAAAGCAGGGCATGTCAAATCATTAACAGCACATCCAAGAGTAGCATGTGATGCACAACCACGAGTACCGGGTGAAACAGGGCCAGCGGCATTGTCATAAATAGCAGTAGCATTGTCAAAGGATGGAGCACACTCAGATGCAACAGCATAGACCTATCATCATCATCTCTGACACCAATATGCCCTTCAGCAGGGCGACCGCTATCAGAAACAGATGAACTATGAAGATGAAGCTGATGTCTTTTAAAAAATATAACATTTTTGCTTGAGTTGTTGAGACCACTGACAAATATGACTTAGGCAATTATGCTATTAGGCTAACAATATGGTTTCTTAAGAGAATGTATCTTCCTGCTTATATTTGCTGACGCCATGGTTGTTATAATGAAAAACAGATGGTTAAAATATTTTTCAAAATGTAAAGCTCTGCTGCTATCCTCTTTTTGTATCACAATGCATATAGTGTTATTTTTTCACATGCATTCACTTTTATTTATTCATAGTTGAAATATAGAAAAATTGTCTATGCGGGGGGGGGGGGGGGTTTTATATAACCCCCG
>VUQJ01043767.1:0-10718 GCA_015108635.1 Andinoacara biseriatus
TGGTCACGAGCTTTGGGTAGTGACCGAAAGAATGAGATCGCAAATACAAGCGGCGGAAATGAGTTTCCTTCGAAGGGTGGCTGGCCTCTCCCTTAGGGATAGGGTGAGGAGTGCGGCCATCCATGAGGGGCTCAGAGTAGAGCCGCTGCTCCTCCACATCGAAAGGAGCCAGTTGAGGTGGCTCGGGCATCTGATTAGGATGCCTCCTGGCCGCCTCTTGGGTGAGGTGTTCCGGGCATGTCCCACTGGGAGGAGGCCCCGGGGTAGACCCAGGACACGCTGGAGAGATTATATCTCTCGGCTGGCCTGGGAAAGCCTTGGGGTCACTCCTGATGAGCTGGTGGAGGTGGCTGGAGAGATGGAAGTCTGGGCTTCTCTGCTTAGGCTCCTGCCCCCGCGACCCGGCCCCGGATAAGCGGAAGAAAATGGATGGATGGATGGATGGATGGAATTACTTAGATATAATATGGCTAATATGCCATTATTACAGACAATAAGGAAAAGTATAATTGGTCCATTTTAACTTGGTACAGGGGAATGAGAACTAAGAACTAATTTCCATTGGTTGAAACAAAATGATCAAAAGATTCAACAAGAAAAAAAATTGTTAAAAAGTGGCACATTTTTGGCACAAGAGCAGCTTCAAAGCTTAATAAGATAATCATATATAAGTTTTTGGGTATGGGATAATTGCACCATCTTGGCATTTGATACTTTATTCAACAGGCAGTAGATGCTTTCCTCTTGTGAAATTAGAAATTGCCTGATGTATATCTCTACTTTTATGACTGTAAACAAGTATTGCTGTTTCTGAGATACTGTGATGAACAAAACATTATCACAAGATTAATCTTAAATTAAGTGGGGGTGTCACAATCCAGTGGTATTACAAATAATGGTGATATCTAAATAATTTAATATTAAGACGGTGTTGAAACAATATTTTAAATTAACCAACACGAGTAACTATGTGTTGCCACTTCAATATACCATGGTGAGTAGCTTTTTAGATATGAAGTTAATATTCTTTAATAAGCTTGTAGTGAAAATCTGGCATCATGTGACAGCCCTAAGAACTGGCAAAGTAACTGTTTTGTCAACAGTATTATTTAAAATGGACTTTTCATTAACCATTAATTCAGTGTTTCTCAAATTCTGTTGCTAAACTTCTGTATGTAATCCATGTGCATACTCTCATACTACATTCAGTCATTTATTTTTAAAATGGCTTTCCATGAGCGCATATTATAACTATTACATTAATAGGGGCTTTCAGAGGGAACTCTGCTTAGTTGCTTTAGTCACTTAACCTCCATTGAAAGGTCCATTACATTAAAAATAAACAAATGGAAATATATATAATGGAAATATAGCTATTTTGCTGTTTTAAAAAACATTTATTCATCCTTGTGTTAAGCTGTCATATTCTGTCCGCTCCAGAAATCAAATGCTAAATCTCATGTTTTAAAAAACAGTTTTGGTTCCCGTGTTCTGTTTCCCAGTGGCTTAGTGTAAAGCTTGCGGTTGCAATTTGGATTAAGGATCCTTCAAGAACCTCGGCCGACGACCTCATGGCAAGACTTCATGCAAGCTCTTTGGAACACTGCGTGAGCCTGTCTGTCAGACCAAATAGAAGGCAGTGGGCCGCCACTTGTGTTGTTTAGCAAAAATAAGTGTGTACTTTGGCCTCTTAACCCACCAGTCCCACTTCACAGAGCCCTCTCTAAAAACCACTGGGGAAAGTGAGAGCCCCAATTTGTTCATGCAACATTATGAGCTATTCATTGCACAGCCCTGCTGAAGCACTGCAGCATGCTAAATACAGATACCTCACTGCCTCACAGGGAGAGGTAGTCTTATTAGTGCCCATTCAGGCCCACAGAATTCTTCTCTCTGGAAAAATATGTTGTCCTTACTGGCTTAAAATTTAATCCTCCTGGTGCTTTCTTTGCTGCGTCTCCCTAACAATGTAGCCTTTTACATATTCCTGCTGCCTTAACATAAAATGATATGCAGGATATAGATGGACTGACCACTGTCCTCATAAAATCTTTACTTAACTCAACACCTCCTTCAAAAATGTTTCACATTAAAAATCTTCTGTTGGCTTTTTTTGGCAGGCCTTTAAAGTGAAGAATGCAGTGGGATAGTAGTGGGGTTAGGGTGCATTTTAGATGTGTACCAAACATGTATAGTTTCAGCAACACTTTGACTTTGACAAACGCTTAAATATCAGCCTGACAGCTCTTTATTTACGTTTTAAGACGACCAAATAGGCAAAAATGACATATAAAGAGGGATGGAAGAGATGGGTCACCAAAGAGGTTACCATATATCCAAAAATGTGTACACAATTAGTTATGAAACCATTTTTTTAATTAATATTTGGAAGAGCAGAGTGGTGAAAATGACATATGTTCAAAAACCTCACCTGTCAGGAGATTCAGGATCAAAACAGGTCTTTAGGACATCTGTAAGTGCCGGGTCACAGCAGTCTCCGTCATCATAGTCATAGTGTATGCTGTTGCACTCCATGTTACAAACCCCATCCTGCCTCTTCCAGTTGTAACAAGGCCCCACCCTGAGACAGTCTCCTCCATCATGACCCGTCCTTGGGTGGTCACATTCAGGGTCACATTGGCGGTTCCCAATCTTTGCAATCCGGCAGTTGCTGAGGATGAACCTCTCCCGGAGGCTGGAGTTCCTGACTGTGTAGACACTCAGATCTAAGGTAATGTTGTACGGTTGGAAAGCCTCAGTCAGAGCCTGGTGCTGGAGCTGAATTTGGGCTTCCGTCACGGTGGGGTTTCCACCATCATCATCGGAGAGGTTGACAATTTGGTAGCGAATTTGCTTGGGTGTTCGGAGCTGCCAGTTGTTGTTGTAGCCAGAAATTATGTCTATGTTGTCGCAGGGCGTAAGGCCACAGGGTGGCGGCAAGAAAGAGGAGACGAGTTCTTGCTCAGGGACTGGACTGGTGATGATGGTCGGATGAAGGTCTTTGTATGGAGTCCACAGCTGTTCCACCTTAAAGGCAGAGAATATTTCAATTTCAACTATTTACTTTAAACATCTTTACCAACTAAGCAGTTCAACTTACCAATCAAGTATTTTAACTAAGATTAAAACAACAACAATGCAGAAATTAGAAATGGCTGCTTACCGCAGTGAAGTCAGCCCACATCGCCAGGATTGGATCACTCATGTCAATCTGGAGTGGCCGTTTCAGCAAATCCTCGTGGGAGCGTGCATAGCCCCACAAGACCACACCTCCTATGTGGCCTCTGAAGCTTTGTCCCTGATCAGACTGATTGCTACCAAGAAAGAGAGTTCTGCAGGCCTTCATGAAGGGGCTATAGAGATTCCCTGACTGTAGGCTGCTTTCTCCCACCTGAGGCGAACAAAGACGAGGAACAACAGTCAAGAAAATGGGGGGAAAAAAATCATTTTTCTTCATTTCATTATACTCTAAGTATATTTGAAGATAACCCAATTAACCCTTGCCCATCACATTACCCGCCTCCCCTAACTGAAACCTCTGTGGAGTGTGGGGTGACAAAACAATTTATCTACAATATGGGCACATACTCAGTTAGCACACCAAATCCTTTTAGTGCCCAGCCCCCTAAGGAGATATTGTGATACTGATACTAAATTCTAAAGAGCCATTGAATGGACCATTGATTTGTATCTCTGCTAAATGATCAAACTCAACCAAAGTTCAACCACACACCTTAGCTCCATCAACATACAGAGTCATGTTATGACCGTTGTAAGTGGCCATCAGGTGAGTCCAGACGTTGGCTCGGTACCTCTGGTGGCTGTAGACAGTGGTGGATTTCACAGCTCGGTCTGTACGAAGCGTGAAGTAGAAGCGTGCATCTCTGGTGCCAGCAGGCTCCACGGTGCGAATGCCTACTGACCAGCCCTTCTCACTTAGTGAGTGGGAACAGTTGTCAAAAATACCTAGGGCACGGGGTAAAGAGCAGAGAGTGCAATATGTTATTTTGAATGAATATTGTTGGAAAAGAACAAATATTCACAATTTACAAAAGCTCAATACCCTCGAGAAATTAAACAGACAATCACACCAAAAAGCAACTTTTCCAAGTAATTATTCTCGTTTGATCACAGGAGAACTGAGAGACAGAGGGGTGCATAGAGACGTTGTTAGACAGAGTTAGACAGAGAGAATAGACAGAGCCAGAAACAGCAGGATAGAACAGAGAGGGGAAGAAGGTCGGAGGTATTTCACTAAGCCAAGGCAAGGCCCTGATGTTTCCATCTGCTGTTGCAACAGACACACAGACGCACATCTGCTCCCCAGATGTAAAATACTGGGACAGAGAAGGGTCAGGGAACCCCCTCACCCTCCTCAATGCCATATGTGATCGTGTATGTGTCTATGCTGACATGTGTGTGTCTAAAAGGGGCAAAACATCCTCATGGAGTTGAGCCAGTTTCATGGCTAAGCATTTAATTCAGTAGTTGTGAGGAGGATGTAGAGTTGTAGTTTGTTGTGGTTACTACATCCAAGTTTTACAGTATAAAACAACAGAGTTTGATATGGGAAATACTGTCTTTACACTGCATTGCATTATTTCAAGACAACTAATTCAGTGTGGTGATGCTTGTTTAGCTTCATTATTACATTGAATTTAATCTTTGAATTCTGCAGCCATATTGGCCACTGGGGGGCAGCAGAGGCAGCTGGCAATACAGCACACTGATATAATGTGAATTTTTAATGTTGCATTGGCAAACATTTACCAAACAATTTCAGACCAGATCTATGGATGTTCCTGGTGGCAAATTTAAAGATTAAACAAATGAGAGAAAAAAAAATCTAAAATTAAGAAAAGAAAAAAAAACATTCAACACTGGACACAATTCAACGAACAAGGTTAAATTTTTTCATAAAAATACTGAAATTGTTCATATTGTTCAATATTTAAATTTTAAATATAACTAACATTGACAGAATGACACAATGTCCGATTAGTCTGCAAAATGTGGCTAACCTTAGTGGCACTACCAGCAGCAGACATTTTTTTTTCCTTTCAGGTTAATGCTTATGCAGAATGTAAAGAGCGCCCTGCACGGCTGCAGATAAGCGGTTGGTATTGCAGAACTAACATCTTAGAAGCAACAGTTAACTGGTCTTGTACTAAATAAAAGATATTTATTTTAACTAACCCTTATTCCTGTTGCAAACTAGCAAGGACAGGAGCTGTCTGGCAGTTTTGGCGGGAAATGCTTAGCATCCCCGCTGTTTTAATGCTTCACCCGTCTAACGGCTAACTTTTCCTGTCTGCTGTGTGTTTGCTGGGCAGGTAGTGGACATGATCTGATATACAGTATAAAAAAAACAAGGTTACTGAGGACAGTGAAATATCCAAGCCAGGAAACCCACACTGTGGGCTGAAATATACCCTGCAGAGCACCGAGACACAGCTGGGGATCTTTTTTTTTTTTTTTTTCAGTTCACTACTACTGCTGCCAGACACCTCTATTGAATTACTCAGTCATTTGATTTACTGTTAGAGTCCAACTTTAAAAATGCTGCATGCAGCAGAGTGTAATACATAATACAATCTAGCATAAAGATCACTAATGTAATGCATGATAAACTGTGTGGCATTGGAAACTAAAAATATTACACCAAAGAAACAATAAGATGAGACCTAAATAATTTAAGATTTTTATCAAAGCCAAAGATTAAAAGCTGCTAACATTAATCTTTTCACATCCCATTCTATCATTGACATATATTTTGTACAGCAGTGAATTTTCTAAAACTATATTACTGTTTCCATATATGTTGTTCAATACGCAGTAAAATGCAGCACTAAAAGTGTCATCATTACAGTGTTTGTCCAGCGGCCCACTCCAGACTGTACTATTTACAAAACTCTGCAACCCTTACAGTCGCACAACAATAAAGGGCTGAAATGTGCAAACAGATTTAAAAGATCATCAGTGACCATTAGAAGTCAAACCAATGTCAATGTCATGTCTAGCAGAAACAATAGGAGTTTGTTTTTCACTGAATTGGTCAAATTCCTTCTGGACACTACAAAGAGAAAGGCCCATGCCACAAAATGCCGCCCTCACATAAGGAAGCAATGAGGGGAAAAAAAAATTGAGTAATGGAGTCGGATCTTTGATCAGAGTAAATGTGAGCAGACGTAACAGTTTGTGGTCTCCCTCGCTATCTGGACAGCTGCAGTGCTACACCATAGCGCTTTTATCCTCTTCAATTTGCTTGATGTATGTGTTGTTCTGTCAAGTGTTCAGCTTTTCAAATGCAACATTCTCAATGCTGGAAAAAAAAACAAAAAAACACTGCAATGTTTGTCTTTATGAGTAGAGCCTGCGAAACAAAACAAAACAAAAAGAAATGCAGGTTGCATCAGAGTCGCTGTGTCTACTGCTGGCAAGGCTTAAGTCTTGAGATGAGAAGCAGAATGAAATCGATCATGTTTTATTATTATTGTTAACAGATTCTGTGTCTTGAATGAAAATTGCAGAAATGGCATAAAAACAATGTTATTGTCATTTGATAACTCACCTTACTTTTAAGAGTATCACGATAACTGTGTATCGATGATATCTGTGATCTTTAAAGGAACTTATTGGAAATTGTAAAGATTTTCAATCTCAATCTATTGTTGAAAACCATCTAAAAGTCATTAAAGTTAACAACCAAAAGTGAAGAAATAAGTGCTTTGACTTTATGTCTAAAGCGTCTATGTATTGCACTGAAGACATCCAGCACTGTGCAAAAGTCTTGAACCACTCCTTGTTTCTTTATATTTCGCTAGATAAATAGAAAATTCAGTATATAAGGCAAAGACAGAGTGTATAAATTTAACAGGCTTGAAGGTCAATATTTTTATGACCACCTTTATTCTACAACACAGCCTGAACTCTCTTAAGCTACTTTCTCATCATTTCTTTTAGTAGCCTTCAGGGACAGTTCTTCAGGTTCTTAAAGGACATTCAACAGCTCTTTTTTTTTTGGCCTTTTGTTCCAATCTGTCAAGATGTTCCTACACTGCTTTGGTATTGTGGTGGTCTGCGCTCTGGGGAGGCCAATCCATGACTGACAGTGTTCCACTGTTATGTTTTACTATCAAGGTATGCTTTTACTGCAGTGGCTGTGTGTTTTGGCATAATTGCTGAAAAATGAAGCCGTTGTCAATCAGACACTTTCTAGATGGTATTGCTAATACTCTTCTGCTTTCGTAGTTCCATCAATTTTGACAAGATCTTCAGCTGAAACTGAAACTGAAATGCAGCCCCAAACCATGACAGAGCCTCCACCATGTTGCACCTCTCTCCTGACCTCCTCTGTACATATTGATAACAATTTGTAATTTGGATTCATAACTCCACCAGACCTGTTGCCAGAACTTGGCACACCTGAGCCTTTTCTCCCTGTTTCCCCTCCTAAAGAATGGTTTTTTTGTCCAGTTTCCTCAGATTTTATTTAAGGACACACTGCTGAGATATGCCATGTCTTTGCCTAATTGCTCTTTGAGAATCATCTTGTTTGTGCTAAAATACTGTTATACCTTTCAAACTGTATTCTTTTTTGGGGGGCATTTTTCAGAGATTCAACTAAAGAAATTTGAAAAAAATATGTTTTGTTGTAACAAGCAGCTAGTAACAAAATGTCTAAAGATGCAATTAAAATTTATAACACTAAAATGTTCTTTTCTAAATCGTCTGTTATATGTGGACACAACACTGATTCATCCCTGGAGTTTGGTGCCTTTTTTTTATATTTGAATGATTGATAGGCCACTGTGCCTGCACAGTATTGTACAGGGTCCTAGCTAACATCCGGCGCTGCGGCTTGCTGAGGTACCGATGCGCCGGGCCGAGAATTTCCACTATTTGCTACCAGAACAGATCACTATCGTCACAGTTAGCTAGCGGCGTGGCTATTCCTTCTAAGAAGCTCGCCGCTGATTTCATACTGAGGAACTCATTTAAGATTTTGAAATAAACTATCAAATCTGTCTATCTATGCCCCCCTGTGTCAGAACCCCTACTTTAAACCAAGCCTGTTGGATCCTATCTTTGGGTTTTGGTCAGGTAGGGGCCTCTTCTCTCTCTCAAGGACCTCTTTATTGATAAAAAGTTTCTGTCATTCCCACAGCTGCAATCTAAATTTGATTTTACCCCAAATCATTGTTTTTATTATCTGCAGGTTAGGAGCTTTGCAAAACAACTTAATTCGGGTTCGAATCAGATTTAAATGCAACATATTTTCTATGAAGTCCTTGTTAAACCTTCCACTTCCAGACATCTTGTTTCGCAGTTTGTGAATGTTTTCACTGCAACTACATCATCCCTTCATATTAAGGATGCATGGGCCAAAGATATGGGGGTTTCAAGCTCTGCTACACTCTGGGATCACATTCTGGTAGGAATAAAAGATTGCTCTATTAATGCTAGGCTGCAGCTAATCCAGTTTAAAGTGATACATCGCCTGCACTATTCTAAAGTAGGGTTAAGTAAAATATTTCCGAACCTTTCAAGGGTCTGTGACCGGTGTGGACACCCTAATGCCACCCTGGAGCATCAGTTTTGGTACTGCCATAATCTAACAGCTTTCTGGTCTGATATTTTCTCTCTCTATCGAGCTGCGTACAGACTGCAGATAACTTCAGGCTCTCTCATTGCCCTCATTGGGGTATCCGACTCTTGCCCTGCTTTCTCTTTGCCTGCACAACAGGCTCTCTCCAGTTTGGGATGGTTGTAGCTAAATGTGTCATTCTCACAGAGTGGAAATCTGCCTCACCTCCCTCTTTTATTTGCTGGCTGAATAATATTGTTTCCTGCTTACACCTCGAAAAAATACGCTACATTCTTACTTCCCAGATTTGTTGGGATTTGGGGGCCGTTCCTTGAGCATATGAGCAGCTCCACTCGTGTAAGTCAGAAGTTGTGTCCGCCTTACTTCAATTCGGTGTCCTATCACTGCCTGACTACTGCTGGGGTTCACACTCCTAAGAGACTATGTGGAGCTAAATTTTTTCCCCCTTTAGTTTTCTTTTAACTATTTACTTGTTTCATTATTTTATTTATTTTCCCTTGTCTGGTTCTCTATTTTTTCCACTCACTCTGTTGATTCTTCATTTTGAGGGTGGGTGGGTTGGGGTGTTACTTTTCTCTTTGTTTCTTATTTGTTTTTTGGACTGTGTTTGTGTATCCTTTTTGCAATATTACTGACAGTTGGATCCCAGTTGGAGTCTGGGATTCGTTTACTGCTGTTACTGTTGTATGGACTCATCAGTGGATGAATAGGAGGAAGGAGATCCTAGCGCTGTAAACATCCATCTATATTGACTGGTCTTAACTGGCTCGGAACAACATGGTGTATGTAAATGTATGCTGAAGACTGTCTTGTTGCCTTCTATTCTGCTGACAAAAATTTGCTGTTGAAAACAATAAATAAATATAAACGAGCTCGCGATGTGGCCATTAGCACTAGCAAGCAGTCATTCAGTACCGAGGGGGACAACAAGGCTGGGATTTATTTTCTTGTAATGCTATTTTGTAACAGAAGATGGGACAATCTTATTTAACCAGGTAAGTTGCTAACAGCACATTGCCGCAGATCCAAAGACATTTTGATGCACCAACACCGCCCCCTGGGGGTGAAAGTTTTAGTTAAAACTTGAAAAGGTGAATTGCAAAAACTAGCTTTAAAAATGACATAGTGATATTTAAAATTTTGTAATTTATTATTTCTGCATGATCTTGTAAATGTCATGGTTACAAACTCTGTCACCACTTCTTTGAACATCTACTTAGTGCTAAATTTTCAAAAAAGGCATACAATAATGTTTGTGAACATTTACTGGGGATTATTCCTATTGTTTATACATTTTGGACGCTGTGATAATATTGTTGTGATTTGTTTTTGCTTCTTTTTTTCTTGATATCAACACTGTAATGATTTTTTGTGGAATTTTTAGCTTTAGCAACATTTTCCTCTTGGTTTACATTGTAATTGTAATAATCCTAGAAGCTAGGAATTACTGTGGCCAGTATGATCCGTCATTATCATTACCAGCCATCGATATATTCATCGTCCTCATTATAAAAACCTGTCATTATAATGGCCTATTCATCAGAACTGGAAATTATCCAGTGACATTATAAGCATCCGGTAGCAGCAATGATAACTGCTGTCAGTGTCCAATTACATCCAATCCCAATCATTATTGTTGTCAACAGGGATGTAACAAGACCCTAAAAATTCCAGGGTCAACACAACTGGGAGTTGGTTGAGGTATGCATTCAAAGCAAGGTGCACTCTTTCATAACACAACTCTATTGAGCTTGCATTTTTCTGTTTGTCATTAATGTTAGTATGAACCAAGGTTAGTATTAAACCAGTCGCTCACAGGTGGAAAACCGTAATAATAAAATTATACAATCTGATCAGAAATATTAAAAGCATACTTCGTTGACTTAATAACAAGAATGCTACTTTCCTCCTTTCACAGAAAGCGAGCAATCGTCCCAGAGCATGCAGGGAAGGGATTCATTTGTGCAGCGCAGAGCATCCTATTGATTTAGAATACAGTGATACTGAATATGTAAAGCCATTATCAACATCCTCATTTATTAAAACCTTCTTTGCTTGTTTGTTTTTTTTGCTTTTGGGGGGGGGGGGGGGGGGGGGGGTAAAGTAAAAT
>VUQJ01043767.1:35905-49641 GCA_015108635.1 Andinoacara biseriatus
GCAGTGGAAAGTTTCGCAGCTGAGTGTGAAGTGACCGCCATAGAATCAGCACGTCTGAGGCCATGGTTCGGCTCAGGGACGAGCTGCTGCCCCAGGTGGAGAAGTTCAAGTGTCTCGGAGGTCTTGTTCACGAGTGACGGGAGCGGGAGACATGGCAGACTAATTGGGGCGGTGTTGCGGACGCTGCACCGGTCAGTCGCGGTGAAGAGTGAGCTGAGTGTTAAAGCGAAGCTGTCGAGTTACCGGTCAATCTACGTCCCTACCCTCACCTATAATCACGAGCTTTGGGTAGTGACCGTAAGAATATGATCGCGAATACAAATGATTATTTGTTACTAATTGGCAGACAGGGAATTATTATTTTTACATCGATAAAGGTTTGTGGCTGCCGTGAACTGTAACTTTGTGTGTGTGTGTGAGTGATTTTTAAGTGATTGTGAAGGTTACTTAGTTTTCCTAATAAAAACGAGATTTTTAAGCTCTTGGATTTAGAATAACATGTTACTGCATGCTATTACATGTTCCATGTGTTACTGCTCTCCAGTTTTGGGTGCTCCTGTTTATAATTAGTGGCTTTAGTTGCCTTGAAAATTGTGCAGGTTTTTTAAACTGCAGATGTTTAGTTGATTGCACTGTGTTTGATCAGCTTTATATTTTGAATTAGCTCAGCCTTTTTTTTTAACTACTTGCGCACTCAACTTTGTAATAAATGCTATATAACACATTTAAAAATTTGTTACAAATCTTATTTTTATTGCATTTATTTGTGCCTTTTTCAGTGTTTTTCCAGATTTTTTGTCTGTAATAGGTTCCAAAGAGATGACGGGAAGAAAGTGAGACATGAAAAACGGAACGAATGTTTTCTCCAGTAGCGGCGGAAAGACTTTGCCGGCGGACAACGGACAACCAGCTACTTAGCGGCCGATGGAAACAAAACCGGAGTCCAAAGCAAGTTCTCATGTTACCAGGTTAAACCAAGGCTAGACCGACACCTCCTTCCAGTTTGGACTGTTTCTTGTTTTTAGAGGCTGAAGAAGTTTGTGGTGAAGATGGGAGTACCAAAATTTTACCGCTGGATTTCGGAGCGTTACCCTTGTCTGAGTGAAGTTGTGAAGGAACATCAGGTAGGAAAGCAGCGGCGCCTGCTAGCTGCGCAGCCCGCTGTCATCGGTAGCCGCGGCACTAGCGTAGCTAGCTGTGCGCTATCAGCTACCTACAGCGGGCCGCGGAACTTAAATTCCACGTAGCTTTCCGGTGTTTTCCTGGCAAGTGGACAACCCTCATTTTGCCAGTCATACTTCAGTTCATTATTTTGTTAAACATAAGACAGGTGTGACGGTATAACTAAATGCCATCACTAGCATGCTAATTTGATCTTCATTGTGCGCCTATCTCATCAAATAAGTGAAATGTAAATGTCTTTCCACTGGGCAGTTTTGATCTTTGTTGGGCAAGAACATTGTGAGCAACAATAAAGCTCTTACAGTTGGATAACTAACTTTACACTAATAAGAGACGTACTGTACGGTGTTTAACCTGCTGGTTAGCAGTTTTTGCGCTTTACAGTGAACTTGTTTAAAATGTCAGAGTTGTGAACTCAGCCTGTGGGTAAGAACTTGATTACCGCAAGAATTTCGGCTGCGACTGCGCTAGAATGGACTTGAATGACTTACTACACTGTGAGCAGGAAGGACGCTGGTATTTCAATCCGCGAGCAGTAGTTTCATCAGCTGGACGTTGTTCAATGTCCCCTTCATTACTTGAGACAGCTTTGTCTGTAGCCGTATTGGTAATAGTAGATACGGGAATTGTGTTTAACGTCGGTACCAGTTTCAGAAAAACAAACACCACATAGGTCTGATATTAGGAAATGCTTGTTCTGAAAGCTGCGTGTCACTCTTATGAAAGTGTAATGTATCAGGTGGGTGGAAAATAAATAAATACAGCCTCCTTTAACTCATCAGCCTCCTAAACAAAAACAGCAAAAGAAAAATCCCCAACAAACATCCACACTAAAGGATTTCATAATTGAGTGGGTTTACAAACCAATCTTTTTCCTGTATTTATTAGGTATGTAATAATTTGTCTTTGCATCTGTTTCTTTATGTCCTCAGATTCCAGAGTTTGACAATTTCTATCTGGACATGAATGGTATCATCCACCAGTGTTCTCACCCAAATGATGAGGATGTCCATTTTCGCATTTCTGAGGAAAAGATTTTTGCAGACATCTTCCATTATCTGGAGGTGCTCTTCAGGATCATCAAGCCTCGCAAGGTCTTCTTCATGGCTGTGGATGGTGTGGCGCCAAGGGCAAAGATGAACCAGCAGAGAGGACGCAGATTCAGGTTGTGATGGATATATAATGGTAGTTAAAAAAAACCCCAAAAACTTCAAGTTCTCACCCATAAATGCTAATCCTGTTATAATACTTAAAGACAATGGCTAAATTTAGGATATTGGGAGCAGCTTTTCTTGAGTTGACCAAATAAAGAGATGGAATTTTATTAGCATGCCTGTACCCTGATGTTGGATCCGAACTGTAAATAATGCCACATTCTCTTTTAGTTATCTGATTAAAGTGTCAGCTCTGTTCTTAGGCATATTTATATAATGTCCAATATAATTGTGTGACTGTTTCTGAGGCTGCAGCTGTAAACACAAGTCCTGTATGAGTTACCTAATAATAAGGCAGAATAAGCAGCAAACAGACTTGAGCTAAAATGCAACATTTTGTGCTTTGGTATTAAAGACAGGAAAAAAGAAAACAGACTGCAGGCAGAAACAGCCTGAGACTGTGGGTTTGACCTGCTCTCTTTTATATCTACTTGTGTGTGCGCGCGTCTGTGGGTGGGTGTCTGTGTGTCTAGGTCCGCCAAAGAAGCAGAGGAAAAGATAAAAAAAGCTTTGGATAAAGGAGAGGTGCTTCCCACAGAGGCTCGCTTCGACTCCAACTGTATCACTCCTGGTAGGGATGATGTAAAGATGGCCATCACACAGATAAAGCAGAATTCAAACAACCTGATACAGTTTAGCACCTGAATATTTTTTTTTCTTCCATTGTGGCAACTATGTTTCTCTTGTTATCTGTAACCATTGTCATTTATTTAATGTATTTGATGTCTTGTTGGCATGTCAGATATAAGCTGTTCAGCAGCTCGTTTTCCTCATGTGGGTTAATATCAGGGCTGCTTGATTATGGAAAAAAAATCATAATCACAATTATTTTGGTCAATATTGAAATCACAATGATTTAACACAATTACTCATTGACTTTGTAAACACACTGCATTTATTGCACTTAAATAACAGTGAATGCCTTGAAATCTAGTGCACTTCTGCAGTCTCTTGAAAGTAAATTCTGAATTGAAAATAAAATATAAAAATACATAAATAAATGGCAATATAAATAATTACGTTATAAATTAAACAAATAATAAATAAATTTAAGGTAATGGCAGTTATCACAACTAATAATACAAGGAGGAAATGGGACCAAGTTTTTTAGACCAAATAAATTTGCTCACATTTTAACGCACTTTCATAACATACTGACAGATCTGTACTGCGTGTATTCAAACGGTTTGGTATTAACTGGTAGGGACATGAGTCGAATCAGTTTTCACTGATGAATCGTGTTGCGGTGCTAATTACACCCACGGAGCAAATATTGGTAGGCAGATCTCCCTTTTGTCCCCTGCTAATCATGCCCTGTGATTGGTAGGGACATAACAGACATTACTTGATATTGGTAGGGACGTGTCTCTACTGTCCCTACATAATTGTACCCCCCTGATTCCAGTCATTGCAGCACAGAGCCAACAGAAAACATGATCAGCTTCAGACTCAATCAGAATTATTTAGGTCGACACAGCAAATGCTGGTTATACTGGCAATGCTGCAGTGTTTGAACTTCAGCTGGTTAAACAAATTGGTTGTGTTGCGGATGGTGCAGATCCCACCGTGCAGTAAGTATGTGTTAATTACCTTACGGTCGTGTCCTGGTGTTTCACATGTGGTGTGGGTGATTCTCTGACTGATAAATTTAAAAAACTGCGCCGTAAAATTAGCTGGAAATACATTGGAGTAACTGATAGATTTCCCGCACGGTAATTAACACATGATGCACCTGCACAAACCTAAGTACCGGCAATGTCGGTGGCCACTTACATAGGTTATGTTGTGGGCCCCGCAAAGAGTCAGCGCTGCAGCATAACAACAAGGCAAGGTTATTGGCTCTTTGTTGTAGAGGTTAACACATTGGCCTTAAAGAGTCCCAGTTTGACACTGGGAGGAGACACAAAACCCCCGCTTGTCTATTACTCATGCCAGTCCCAATCACATTGAACTGTAAATACCAGAGTTGCTCTTCCTAGATTACCCAGTTCTTGATTCTTTTAATGGACTTACAGAGAACATGCGTCTGAAAATTTTAGCAGTTCTTTTAATGTACATCCTTCTTCCAGGCACTGAGTTCATGGCGAGACTTCAGGAACAGCTCAAGTATTTTGTCCACAACAAGCTCTCCACTGACAAACTGTGGCAGAACGTCAAGGTCTACCTGTCCGGTCACGAGGTGTGTGTGTGTGTGTGTGTGTGTGTGTGTGTGTGTGTGTGTGTGTGTGAGAGAGAGAGAGAGTGAGTGAGTTAAAGAGAAAGGGAGACTAAACACTGACACAGAGAGACTGTATCTGCATGTGTGAAAGAGATTCCCTCCTTTTGGACACAATGTGCATGCCTGTGTGTTCTACATTATAAATTTATCTCAGTGCCTCCCTGCTCTTGTCTGCGAGTCTCAGGTCAGGCTAGTCACTGCCTCCTCCCTCTCCCCAAATCGTCTCCCTCCAGTAAAAAATAATCAAAACACACAGCCCCCCCTCCACACACACACACACACACTCATTCCTCCCTTTACACAGCTCAAACCAAACCCCCAGTGAAGGATCGGCCATGTCACCCGCGGCCCGTATATCTTGCTCAGGGGCCGTAATGTACTGCGGTGTTCCCGTCTTTGCATATAAGATAATTTGGGCATCAATCCTTCCCCAGACAGATTTATGTCACTCGGAGGACAGTTTCACTTCTCCTTCTTTATCGCTTCACTGGAGCCTGCTTAATTTCTCCCTGTCAGCCCCTTCCCCAGGAGATGTTATTTTTTCCCTAAATGTCCAACATTTGCATTGGCTGTCCAAGATGGGGAGAGCGATGGCGCTGTTGTGATAAATAAATTTGTGCATGCCATGCCAGGTTGTTTCTTTCCCCCTTCTTCTGTTGTTGTTCATGTTGTCTGGCGCCACAAGTTGGGTCCTCTCTGTCCCAGGATGATTACCCCTTTTTCTCAACTCCTCAATTCATCCTCTACCCTTAAAGCATCTCTCTAAAACGACCATTTTTGGCGACCTAAGTTGTTGCTGGGACGTAGAGGGGGGCCCAAGCTTGTGATAAAATTATGGCCAGTGTAAGAAGACATTGTGCTGGTGAAGTGAAAGGGAATTGTGGATAAAAAATAAATAAATAAAATAAAACCCACAGCCTCGGTGTGTAAAATAAACAAAACAAAAAAAAAACAAGGAAAAGATCCCAGTACTTACTTCCCCCTTTTCTTTGCTTTTTGAGTTACAAGATGGAGGTTACATGTAGTGCCATTGCCCATCCATTCCCATATTCATCCCCATTCCACTCATAGGCCCTAGAAAGAAGAGATAATTGCCAGAAAAAGCGTCAGCAGGAGTTTGAATCACAGTGAGGTCAGAGGCGACCAACTGGTAGAAAGGATGAGGTTGGTTAGCTTTAGCTGGAAAATGAGGGAAGAGAAAGAAGAAGATGCAAAGAAGTGGCTTAAGAGTTTACATTTCTCACTGCATCCCCTCAGACCTGTTTGTTGTGATTATTTGAAGTGTAAGATTAGAGAAAACACACACGCAAGACAGACAGATGGGGGGAGGACTTTTAAAGACAAGCGTTATTGTGGTTGTAGCGCAGAGTTAGTGCTAGGTTTATGTGACTGACTTGCGAGCCTTCTCCGTGTTGAGGTGATTAATTTCATGCTACAGACAACAACAGTGCTGATCAGCTCGTTGATAACTGGTGTGTGGTGCAGCAGGCACGATGGAGGGAAGACGGATGAAGGGAGGGAGGCGGATGGACTTACCAGCTGGTCGGATCCCCATGTGTTGCTGACCATCCAGCACGAAGCTACCCATTGGCTGGCCCTCCGGACTGTACGCTGCTCCTTGGCTCACTGAAGGATCAAGAAGAAAACCTGATTTGTAGTCAAAACGTGGACATGAAAAAGGGAGGGGGGAAGAAGAAGAGAAAACACACCAGACAATCAGCAATTGTCCCAGCTCCAGCCCAAACATACTGTAAGACATTGTGCTCATGTTTGTGGACAGCACTGACTGACGCGTGGCATGCAAACACGCATACAGTGGGTCCTTATGCATGCAAGCAAACACACACACACACACACGCGTGCACGCACAAATACTTGTGCATACACACAGCCAGTGTCATTCAAAACCACGCTCACAGGAGACACATTGTTCTCTAACCGAGAGAAGAAAGCATGCAGTTTGACAGGATGGGAAGAATTTGTGCCATGGCAGGCAATTCATCCAGACTCAGTTCTCAAATATTTTGTTAAATACATAGCATATGTATGTGTTTCTTCTGTTAAGAAGAACATAACATAACAAATTTAAATAATCCCAAAAACTGCCAGATCATTTCATGTTATGCATGATTTACCTGATTATCTGTCATAATAAAGAAGACACAGCAGCAATCTATTTGCTCAGCTGGATCTTATTTTCTTTATTATTAGCCTTACTGAACTAATGCATTTTGGAGACTGTAGAAACCACCGCTTTCTGGGACTATAACAGAATTATCTTGGATAATCTGTAATTCTCAAAGATTAGAGGGAGATGTTAGTCATGCTGTGTTTGGAGAGATTGCTGATTGGCACACACTGGATGCAAGCTGTCAAATATGCCACACAAAAGAGCAATAAGTATAGAAAGAGTCGCCCACATTTGTAAGTGCATCTCATTTTAATCATGGCTCATGTTTGTTTGAACAATCTCCACCCCTGTGTGTAGGGATCTCTATAAAACGGGGAGATTGCTAATCAACAAAAACAGCTTTTCCCTCCCTGAGACAAATTACTTCTTTTTTTTTCTTTTTGGGTAATGTCAAAGTCAATGAAGCTTAGGGTAACTGAAACATTCAGCAGGATCACATAGTGGCATGCTTGCTACTACTAGGTTCAGCTTTTTGTAATCTGAACACAATAGACATGGAAAATTACTGTTATGATTCACCAATATAAAGTGTTCCATAATCTTTTTTTAAACCAGTGTAAATCTCTCACTGCACGGATGATAAATCAAGACATAACATCTGATTTAATCACGGAATCCATTAAACCAAAAAATTAGAGGTCTTGATATTTGAGATGCACTGAATGACTACTTAAGATCAGAATTTGGAAGACTGATTCTTGAGGGAATAAAATAGAAATGCAGCAGAAAGATTCAGGGGGAAGCCCCCTACCCTTAACTGGAAAAAAAAAATAAAGAAAACAAAATAGCCTAAAAAAATAAATAAAAGGAGATAACTCATAATTTGCTGCTAGCATTTCTGGCACTCCTCTTGTGTCCAATTAGTAATTCACAGAGAGACTGCTAATATACCTCTCTCGCCACTTAGACTGGGAAATCTCCAATTAGAGTCAATCAGCAAACAGCCTGCACCACTGCTGAACACATCTCATTGAGAAAATGGAAAAGGGGAATGAACGATGGGAGAGGAAGAGGAGGGAGTAGGTGTAGGGCGCCCCTCTAAAAATCTGGGCTCCAGGCATGATGTGCTTGCCAGTAAAGGATTTGGAAAGGGTGTCTTCATGCAGGGGAAAAGAAGCAGCACTTTACTGTAGATTAGCTGGATTGTCTGTTTTGTTTTATTTTGGTTTTGGGTTTTTTTTGCTCTTCATTATTATTATTATTTTTATTTTTTTTACCTGCTCGATTTGACTGGTCGATCATGGGTTGTACTATTCTTCTCCTGGCATTGATAAACCTGGCAGAGGGAAAAAAAACCCAGAAACACAGAGAAGAGAAAAACAAACGTTAAATCACTCTGCATTCACACACAGAAAGATTCATCACAAGCCACCACAAAGACAAAACAGTTTTGCATGACTTAATGGCAACATTAGCCACCGAGTCCTTGAGAGAGGCACTCTCAACACAACAGAAACAAACAAAAGGGCAATTGTCTGCTGACTTGGGAACCCAGTGAGGGATACTTTTAATGTTCCTTATGATCTATTCCCCCCTCTTTTAATAAAGCTTTTGATTACGTTTGGTTGCTATGGGCACCAGGGAGACATTCCTCAAGTATTAAGTGCAGCTTGGGCACAGAAGAACCCTCAATATGGCACATCCCTTCCTCCCTCTATGTCTCTTTCTTTTTCTGTCACTACTGCACCCAACACTCACCAACTCTACACATAATGCACAGTGTCCTGTACAGTTTTTGTCCAAAATGTTATTTTTGTGGGGACACGAGAATTTCCAAAATAGAATTTAAGTTAGCAAAATGCAAGACATAAATGGTTCCTTTCATTGCACCCCACCACTGCACCCCCATCTCTTCCCTCCCCCTCTGTGGGACCCCCAACTCTGGCTGCATTGTAGGGGGTTCTGCTCCCCTTCCAGCTGTCCAGAAATGAGGACCAGGCATGGGCCACGCCGTGCTTTCACAAGGTATTGTTATGTCAGTGAGCCCATCAATTAGGCTGTCTGAAGTTTTATCACCACCACAGCAGCGAGTAAGTGCACCTCCACAAAGCCTCCCCAGCTCCTGTGGCTTTTCCAGTGTAGAGCCGGAGGTCATCTGGAGGTGATTGCCAGCCAGGGGCAACCTTTTTAACTTAGAATGGGATGCCTTGGGCTGTGTCAAACACAAGCTGGCCACTAAGGGCAAGCAAGTTCTCAACTTTTGTATCTTTCTTTTTTGTCTCTGTTACCATCTTTTCTCATTCTGACTTTCTCTCATTCGCTTTAATACACTTGAAAACGTAGCATGGACCTAGCACTAGGGGTACCCCCATGTGGTTGATATTAAAGCAGGGGTTTCAAATCACGTTGGAGCTATCCAGCATGGAGTCTTTTGCTAGTTCCAAAAAGAGAAAAAAAAAAAAGGCTTTACTGCCCTCTCCTAACAAACGGGCCAAGGCACCATCAATACGGCTAAAGAACTGGTCATTAGAAGGAAGGGAGAGCTGGAACCAATTTGGGTTCCTAATCCCCCATGAAGCCCTGATACCTGCCCTTACCTTCTCCAATGAACTTAAACGCCTGTAATCTGCCCAGCTCAAAGTGACATGGTTAAATGTACAAAATGCACAGTTGGGAAAAGAAAGACGCGGCGCTCATTTGCCAGGGGGCATCCAGAGTGCAGGTACGCATGGGGTACTGCAGGCCCCTGAGAGAAAAAGCTGAAACAAATCCATATGAGAATAAGAGAGAACGAAAGAGGAAGATGAGAGGTGGAGTGGAGTGGAGTGGAGTGAACGAGAGAGTTGGATTGGAAATTATATGATTGTAATGCATGATTTGTGATTTAAGGGAGGAATAAGAATGAACTTTTACTACCTCTGAAGTATTTTTTGATAGAACAAAGGGGACAAAGCACTGTTCGATAGCTATAGCTGTAAGAAACGCCTGAGGTGCTTAAGAGAAAAAGACGGTTCCAGCATCAAAACCAGCTGAGCAAGTAAACAGTAAGACATTCCTGGTATCACACTCCCTCTCAGTAGTAAGGCCTGCCAAAATATATGTCCTGTTTTCTCCCTTTGTGGATGCACCAATAGGCTCAAAATCACAACCATGTGCATTCTTACCTAAAGTATTCGGGGTCACAGCCATAAACACATAATATTAGGAATGTTCTTCCCAGGTGCTAAATTCGACCATACGTTTTCTAGTGACTGCAGAGGAAATATTCTGCATAATGGAGCGTATGCAGTAGGATCAAAGTGTCATTTTCAGATAGAAAAATAACTGTTCAACTTGTGTTTTTCCATCTACTTCCATAAAATATAAAAATTAAAGTATACCGGAAAGGATTTAACTGCTAGAGTGTTTGGTATGGAAACAGCTCTGGGGTTGTGGACAAATATAGATATTTGTATATCTTGCCTAAATGGACATACTTCTTGTCAGTGTTCCCTGTTGGTCAACATTCAGGAAGACCCTGTTTTTGCATGCTAAACAAGTTGCCACGGTAACCATCAGGCGATGATGTGCACCGAAAAGAGTTGTGGGGTGGGGGGTGGGGGTACCTCTTGTGGCCTTAGAGCACCTTTTATCAGTCTGAGTAAAGTCAATTGAGATTATCAGACCCTGGCCCGATAACACTGTTTTCCCTCCACCCGTGAGCTGCTAATGGAGTGTGCTTAGAACAACACAACCAGGAATCCTCCAGAGATGAGGGCCAGTCAACTCGGATGGACGGTCAGACGGAAGGATCTAAGGACCCAAAGTCCTGGGAGAGATACAGAGGCTGACCACAGGGATTTAGAATTCCTAAGCCACTTGCTAAAACACGTGTGTGCGCGCTGTAAATCTACACATCAACACCATGGACATAACCACAACCACCGCCAGTGTGTCCGTAGGCTAACCAGAACACAGGAGGCTCACAGGGGACACTAGCTAAAAACCTCCAACCCAAAGCCCATGTTTTATTATCTACATCTGGTGGTCTAGCTTATTATGGCCTGCCTCTGCTCAATGTTAGAGCGCAGAAACACCAACACACACATGCACACATAGTACACAGAGTACCTCTCAGCATGGGAACTCCATGCTGTCTTCAAACAACTAATTAAAGGCAAGGTTAGGAGGTCGTGTGGAGGTCATTCATTGGCATACAGCTCAGAATGTGTACAATACCCCAGGAAAAAGTGGGGAGGCATCGGCCCACTGCTGTTTAATATGAGCAACTGGTTTCGTCCATCCAAGAGGCCTTAAACACATTTTCAGGCTGCATTTCAAAAACTGCACTCACAGCGCCGAGTACGCTTTAGAGCTTGCATGTTAATATGTATGCACATGTCCGTCAATATGTGCGTATAATGCATGTCAGCACATTCTTCGAACAGTACTGCCAGCTGGTTCACAGAAACACTTTTGTGCACTGAAAGGGTGAGAAAGATGCATGTGTATAAATACATGTACAGCTACAATAAGGCATCTCTTGATGATATAAGGCGGTAAATTTACTCGTGCTGTGAAGATTGTTACTATGTAGATCACAAATATGAACATAGTGGGCAGATATGAATGATGGCTCCAGGAAAGCAGGAGTCCACTTGACACTGGGTCGCGACGAGGCTGGATCAACACAGCATCCCTTGTTACCAATATCTGCTCTCTCCGAGAGTGCCTCTTTAAAATACTCTGGCTAGTATGCAGCGTTTTGCTATAGTCTGTAGGTATGTGTGTGTGTGTGTGGGGGGGGATGAGATTAAGATCTGGTCAGGCATGGAAGAAGCAATATAGATTTGCTAGAGAACTTGCATAATCCTAAAACATATCATGTGCTATTATTTTTAAAGTAGAGGCCTTCAATTTTACAATGCTTCCCTTTAATGCTGCAAGCCAACTGCATCATAATCATAATGGTATAGAAGGTTACTGCAAGTTTGCAGATGTAATCACAGCAAACCAGTCTGTCTCACTCAGTGCTTGTCTTAATGTTTTTCATACTTCCTCATCCCGATCTGTCAGAAAGGCCTTGTTTCTGGTTAACTGACTTGCAGCCACACCTGGTAACTTGCTCCTGTTGTCAGCATTCCTTCCCTGAGAAATTGTCATGCCAAACCACCCTACCCTGGAGCATGGCCAAGAGACAGAGGGTGAGAGGGAGGGAGGCGAGACAGAGAAAGCCTCAACGCTTAGCTAGCCAATTGCTGTGGAGCTCACAGGAAACCTAGCCAATCAGGAGTGGGGTCACTCATTTGGCGAGTTTGTGACGAAAGAACAAAAAACAAAAAGAAACAAGCCAGAGTGAGGCAGGAGAGTGAAATGCAGAAAACTGAAAAGACTGCTCCAAACATAGCACCATATAGTGTGCAAAGGCTTTGAAATAGTGACACAAAAATCATTGACAGTTTATTGCCTTCATGGCTGACCTACACATGCCCATTTTGGAAGCTCATGTGCCAAGGGAGAGGGGGGGGGCAAGTTTCCGATTCCTGGGCCCCTATTCGTCTCGCTTTGTAGGAAGATTAGATGCAACACAATCTGAACAAGAACATACTGAACTCAATCCATGATCACTGCTTGCAAACATGACTGTCCTCTGGTTCCTATTAAAGCTCATTGCTTCCATACTTCCGCTTCAGACAGAAATAAAGATTCCAAACCCCCAGCGATTGAGTCACAACTCACTAAAATCAAAGGAGGAAGGTTTTAGTTTGATGCTCTTCCACCAAATATAAAGGCAGAGAGACAAGAGTGGAAACACTGAAAGTCCTTTGACCAGGAAGTGCATGCAAATTAACCCCATCAAGAGAATGTGTTTAGTATAAGCAAACACTAATTATAGTCCAGTCAGACAGTAGGGCAGTCGAAGTCTACTGAACTTCTAACACTGATCTACTGTAGTGTCAACAACACTGATTTAATCAGCTCACATGGTCCAGGCAGGCCCCTGTAACAGTTTATACATAGCTTCCCACCAGACTGAACCTACAGTATCTGTGGATTTATCATAAACTACCACAAAGGAGCTTTTCACTCTCCTAGGATGGAGATAAAGGACAAGTAGTTAGGAACGGGGCAGCTTTCTCAAGCTCATCAGCAACAGAATTTCCCTTTCCTATACCTTCTTCCCTTCTTTAAGTTAAAACAGGAGTCAAGAGACATGCGCTGGGCGAACATTACCTCACCACTGTGTTTGATTTAGTGCAGATGTGAAGTAGAGCAAGACAGGATAGTTTTTTTTTAGGAACGTCAGAGAGGGCCCGCTTTTAGGGCAGCCACTGTGTTTACATAGTTTTACCTCTGTCTATCTCTTCCCCTCTCCCTCTTTCTCACATCCACTGTGCCTCCATATCCCACCCCCCCCCCACACACACTCTTTTGTCTGCCTGTGAAAGGGGGACTGTTTCACCTCTCCTCCATGGACTTTCACTGACCTGTTTTTCTTTCCCTTTTTATTACTCCACTCAGTGCCCATTTGTGGCATCCCCCCCTCAGCCCTATATGACTAACATTTGCATTGCTCTGTCAGTCTAGCGGCAGAAGTCATTTCTCTCTGAAACCCGCCGAGTATGAGTCATTAAGACTCCAGTGGAAAATCAGACAAAGAATTATATATTTGTGTTGCAAACTGACAAGATTTAACGAGGAGCTAATTAAAATAAATCAATAGCACTGCGGCATGCTTGCTCTCTGTCTCTCTTTTCTCGCTCTGATTCTCTGTCGGCACCAAAGAGGTGGAATACTGCAGTGTGGGGTGTAATGCTAGGCAAGTAATTGTTTAGCCTTAAAAAACCAGAGCACTATCATCTATGCATTATGAAGAATAAGTGAGAACTGACTCACTCATCACAAAAGAGTAAATATCTGATGGAAATATGGACCAATAATCCCAAAAGTCTCGCTCTAAACTAAAACACTAAAACGTTGCAAACAACAAAAGAAACAAACATAGACATCT